>PVIH01007516.1:20998-70676 GCA_004025045.1 Sigmodon hispidus
TTTTTTTTTTTTTTTTTTTTTTTTTTTTTTTTTTTTTTTTTTTTTTTTAAACTTTATTCATTTATTTATTTGCCTTGGTGTTTGCCTGGAACTGGAACTACAGACAGTTGTTAGCTGCCATGTGGGTGCTGGGAATTGAACCCGGGTCCTCTGGAAGAGCAGACGGTGCTCTTAACCGCTGAGCCATCTCTCCAGCCCCGGTTACAGTAGTTTTGGGGGCTGATACCCAATTACAATGGAGGACCTGGTAGAAGGATGAGGCTAAGACCACTGAATATTGAAATATCCCAAGACCAACTTCTTGGGGAGGGAGATTATGCTAATGTAGAAAGGCAATTTTTATATGATGACCATACCCTGGATTTATGCCATACAGAAGGCTTAAAAGCTTGGGATAGAATTAAGAAGTAAGAAAACTGAGTCATTTATAAAAGTGATATAGGGTCCAAAAGAAACCTTCACTGATTTCATATAAAGCTTGACTTCAGCAGTAAATAGAATGGTTCCAAATTCAGAAGCTAGAAAAATAGTAATTGAAAATGCTAATGCACAGTGCAAAAGGATAATTAGAACATTAAAGGCAAGATCACCACCCTTGGAGAAATGGATCTAAGATATAATTAATATGGAATCTCAGAACTATGATGATGCTTAAGTATGAGAAGTTATTTCTAGATGTTTAAAGAAAAATCAAAATATCAAATGTTACAACTATAGAAAACAAGATCATCTGAAAATGGACAGTAAATAGTCAGACATTAAATAAATGAATAGAAGTCAACAAGGGACAGGCAAGGTAACTTTTTGCCCCCTGCCCCATATCAAATTCAGTTCAGTACTACCTATCATCATGGAGGAACCACCTTCCCAGAGCAACTAGAGAACCTAAATCTTATTGTAAAAAAACATAGTTCTCTGGATGATAGAACAGCCATAGAAAAGAGAACAAAAAATCAGGAAAACCATAGGTCAAAAATTGATAAAAGTTAGATTTGGAACATCCCCAAAGTTAGAGTCATGGCAGGATTTTGTTTTTCTCTTTACAAAAAGAAAGAAATACCCATTTTCAAGAAGTCAGAAGACCTTGGGCATCTAGACATCTAAAGCAAAAGGGAGGCTGTTTAGAAAAGATTTACAAGTGAAGACAAATGGAGCCTATTGGTACCAACATACTCTACAGGATAAAACCTTACTGCCAAACACTTATATCTCTTTACTTTAAAAAGAAGTTGATGTCCCAAATCAATTATAAATTAAAGCTGACTTTAGAGTTGGAGTGTGGCTCTCTCCTTCTCTAAACTCAAGCATACTTGTAAAGAATGCATAATCTCTGTATCATATCAGAAGAGCCACCTGATATGGGACAGAAGAAAAAATCAAAGTTAATATAATATTCTATTGCTACTAATCTCAGGATCTTTTATTTTATTTAGACTATGTATTGTTGTAGGTTCCTGACCTGGACTTTGACACACACTCAGACCCACTTAGCCTCAAATAATCACACACAGGCTTGTATTATTTTTATGCTGATTGACCTAGGGCCCAGGCATATAACTTGCTAGCTCTTTAGTCTTAATCTAATTCCTCTTTCTTAGCTTCTTTCCTCTGCATTTGTTGCTGACTCCTTGTTGTATCTCTGTCACATCCCTGTGGCATTTGTCTCTGGAGTCTGTTTGTGGTGTCTGTGTGGCATGTCTGCTCTGCTCTGAGATCCATCCACACTTCCTGTCTGCCTTCAGCCAACCAGGGTTTTTATTAAACTAGTAGGCAGGACAATTACTTACACTATTATAGAACACAATCCCACTACATTTCCCCCCTTTTTTCCTTTTTAAAACAAGAAGAACACCAAATCTAATATCTTTTTTCCCCCGTTATCTATAACAAATTATACCCAAAACTGTACAGAAACACAAACATCCATAATTTATTTGGGAGGAATGTGGGTGTAGTTCTCTAAGCTATTTCCTGTGTGAATGGGGGCGTTGGCAATCCTATGGGGATCCAAAGAAAAATTTAGAATTATGGACAAGTCTTTAGTGGAGTAGTCTCTAATGCTGAGTAATCTCAGCCAATCTTCTTGAAGTACTTTTGGATGCAGAGTTTAGAGGAAACTACAACAGAAGTGCTCTGGAATGCTGAATCATCTGGACTATCCATTTTCATTGGAGACTTTTCAGGGGGTCTTCCTCTATCAAACTTTATTTTCTTTAACTAGGAATAATTCCACAGCTTCACATTTTTGTCTTCTCCAAAGTAGCATATCTTTTGATTTAAAAGATTTTAAAGTTTTTGGGGACTGGAGAGATGACTCAGAGTTTAAGAGCACTGACTGTTCTTCCAGAGGTCCTGAGTTCAATTCCCAGCAACCACATGGTGGCTCACAACTATCTATAATGAGATCTAGTACTTTCTTCTGTATACTTTATAATAATATAATAAATATTTTTAAAAAATAAAAGATTTTAAAGTTTTAAAGTCAACTCATTTATAAGATATATATGTTGGATTAATCCATCAGCATTTGTAATCAAATGTATTTTTTAAAAAAATTATTTATTTGTTATGTATACAGTATACAGAAGAGGGTGCCAGATCTCATTATAGATGGTTGTGAGCCACCATGTGGTTGCTGGGATTTAAACTCAGGTTCTCTGGAAGAACAGTCAGTGCTTTTAACCTCTGAGCCATCTCTCCAGCTCAATCAAATGTATTTTAGCAGATTTTTTTAGATTTATTTATTTGTTATGTCTACAGTATACAGAAGAGAATGCCAGATGCCATTATAGGTGGTTATGAGCCACCATGTGGTTGCTGGGAATTGAACTCAGAACTTCTGGAAGAACAGTCAATGCTCTTAATCTCTGAGCCATCTCTCCAACCCCGTATTTTAGCAGATTTAACTACTTCATTTATAGTCAAAAACTTAAAGACAAGACAATAACATACAGAGGCCCCGGGAATGGTCTCCAGTTCTCTGGATCAAAAGAACATATTTGGTTTTTGACACCCTCCTACCAGCCCTGTTATCTACCAGCAGAGAGGGATGAACTCTGGAAAAAAAGGGGATCATGCAGATAAAGGATGGATGGTTCCACTTAGATAACCGCCTCTTCCTCCCTCAGGACCAGGCTCTGTCCATTATTTCAGACTCCACCAGACCTTATACACAGGCCCCAAGGCTTTGTCTCATTTCTTGAAGCCCTCTTTGATCTCAGCCATCTTTGAGCCTGTATTTTTCAGAGTCGCTCCTCCAGCCAGATGTGAGCCAAGGCCAAGCCCCTGCACCAAGCGGGTAAGGACTGGCAGGCTGACTTCACCCACATGCTCACTCATACAAAGCTCCCTATTGCCTGACTCTTGTTGACATTCTTACAGGATGGATAGAGGAATTTTCCACCTCCAGGGAGACAGCAGATGTGGCTCAGGTACTCCTTGAACACATCATTCCTTGGTTTGTCATGCTACAGACCGTCTAAATGGACAATAGACCAGCTTTTACTTCCAGGGTCATGGAGCTCATGCTGGAAGCTCTCAGAATCTCCTAGAAAGTACACGTGTTCTGTCGTCCACATTCCCAGGCAAAGGTTGAGAAGGTCAACATACTCATCAACAGCAGCTCACCAAGCTCAGGTTATCTGGGCCCTCTCTTCTCCCATTGCCCTCACCCACCTCTGGGCCACCCCACACTCCTACAGGCCTGAGGCCTTTTCAGCTCCTTTACAGAAGGCCCTTCCTCTTCAACCACCACCTCCCAGCCCTGAGCTCCCCACTGGCCGGGTATCTACCCTACCTCTCCCTTCTGAGGCCCCTTGTCTGTTCACAGCTTTCTACCTTCCCCACACCAACAGACCCAACTGCACTGAGCCTGCCCCATTCTCTCTGGGGGACCGAGTAGTCTTCAAGCAGCTAGTTCCAAATGGAGTCCCAATGGACAGGACCCTACACTGTGATCCTTATCACCACTTCTGATGCCAAGCTCCAATGCTGGTACCATCTCTCCACACTCAAGCAGGCACCTATCCAGGATACATGGTCTGTCCAGCAACTGGGACCCTCCACCCTCTGGTTTTCCAAGATGTCCCAATGAAGGGCCTATCTGCTCTTCTGCCTTGTGCATTTTGGCATTTAGCTTTGTCAGTACCACCAGGGCGCATCTCCATCCCATTCCTACTGGTAATTTCCACTCTCCCTGTGGCTGCCCTGTTTATAGGGCCAGTGATAACAACCTCTTTTTTCTCCTAGCAACCTGCCTTCTCTGCTTCCTCAGGAAACAGATCCCTGAGGTCTCCAGGAGGGCAGTTAACTGAATGCTACTTCTCCCACGTTTCCTACCGAGTGTGAACCCACTGACTCCTGACACCCCGCCTCCCCGCATTGTTCCATGCAAGCAGGAAGTATCCAGTCTTTTTTATAATTTTTTTTATGTGAATTGGTGTTTTGCCTGCATGTGTAACTGTGTAAGGGTGTCAGATGTTGGAATTACAGACAGTTGTTAGCTGCCATGTGGATACTGGGAATTGAACTCAGGTCCTCCAGAAGAGCAGTCAGTGCTCTTAACCACTGAGCCATCTCTCTAGCCCCGGAAGTATCCAGTCTTGAATGGGCTCCCATATATCCAAGAAGGCTGGGGGGGGTTAGGTTGGAGGCTCCTTTTCAGCCTCACTCTGCCCCATTCCAAACCCCATCCCTTCTCAAAAAGCCCACCAAGCTGTGGCTTTTCCTTCCAGAGCTACTCAAGACTATGCCTACAAGGTATTTAAACTGTCTCCTAGAAAAAGCCACATGGTATTTTTTATATTTCTAATTGAGATAATTTGTATATTGATACAATTTTAAATCTAAAATTGTTTTATATATCTAAAATTTATATATTAATGCAAAATTACATCTATATTTGCCATATTTTACACATGCTTCTACTTCTGTTTATATTTTACACCTTAATACATATTAAACATATTATTGTCATTCCCACTATGCATTTTCTACCACTGTTTAATTGTACTAGTCATAATATATAATTATACTAGTCGTAATATATACACATTCTATTTCTGTTTAAGATGTTTTGTATATCTCTGTTTAGATATTTTATATAATATTTATTTAAGATACTGTTATTTTGCACTATACATTTACCCTTGTTTAATGTTTATATGATCGTTATATTCATTATTTAAAAACTGCACACCCATTTATAGGTTGCCTATTTTTACAATATAAGCTTCAATCTTTAAGATAACAAAAATTACAGATCACAGTTACTTAGGTTTATCATATAATAGTCATGCTGTTTCGGTTTCTCAGATATATAATAAAATGTATCAGATAGACAAGAGTCTTCAACCACTTCATAGACCTAAAGAATATGACATTTAATGTTTTGTTGTTTAAAAATTGGCCATAAGAGACACAACAGCTCCTAATATCACTGTTCCTTTCCCGAGTAGTGTTGGGCATCAAAGACACTCCACAAAGAGTCTGTCTTCCTTGGCAGACAAGGATCTATTGGGCAAAGAACTGCCCTTGCCTCGACTGCTGTCAGTGCTCATGCTGTCCAATCTGGACAAGCCAGATAAAAGATAGAGACTGCCACAACCTGCCAAGGCAAAATAAGATGGTTTCTCAAAAAATGCCCTCCTTCTAAAAAGATCTGTCAGGTATCTTAGGCCTATAGCCAAAAAAAAGTAGATGCTCCAACTCTGCAAAAAAGACATAGGTGACTGTCCAGACAGCTGACTGTCGCTGTCTTCTCCTAAATTTTAAAAACTACCCTCTTGCGCTTCCAGCTTATTCAGGTAATATATTTTCCTTTTCAGGTCTTTGATGGGGTTAAAGACTAAATAGTTAAAATACTACCATCTCATATCTTAGTTAAGATCCTTCAGATATTAGATCCATATTATTCAAGATAAACAGCCTTAAAGTAATCTCTATACATTGTCACTTATCAATATTCTAGACATTTAAGATACACCTTATATCTATTGTTATAGGTGACCTTATTTATGTTCTGCCTTTCCCTCCCCCAGACATTACCTTATAATTATTCCTTTTGTATATAGTCTTATACTTAGTTTAAAACTTTCTTAGACAAAATAAAGAGATGTAGTGGGTTTCAGGCATGTTTTGGAGAAGCTTAGAGACTTATCTCTGTGGTATCAGGACCCAGAATGGGACATGGCCAGACCTCATTGAGACCTGGGGCACACAGACCTTCCTCCCTGTTTTGTTCCTGTGTTCACAGGGAGGGGATCAAACCATCATTTGTGGGACATTTCCACTCTCCAAGAATTGTCTTAAGGTTGTGGGCTGGAGAGATGGCTCAGAGATTAAGAGCACTGACTGGGGGCTGGAGAGATGGCTCAGCGGTTAAGAGCGCCGTCTGCTCTTCCAGAGGACCTGGGTTCGATTCTCAGCACCCACATGGCAGCTAACAACTGTCTGTGGTTCCAGTTCCAGGCAAACACCAAGGCAAATAAAGTTTTAAAAAAAAAAAAAAAAAAAAAAGAGCACTGACTGTTCTTCTGGAGGACCTGAATTCAATTCCCAGCAACCACATGATGGCTCACAACCATCTATAATGACATCTGATATCCTCTTCTGTATACTTTATACATAATAAATAAATAAATCTTTTTTAAAAATGGTTGTATTGTAAGTGTTTATATGCCCCTCAATAAATATTAATTCTTTATATGATATATTGCGAGTGAATAATAAGTCTCCTCTCTGGGGGATGAGAAAATCACCTCGGAACATTTTGCCCAATAAACTTAGTCTTTTATTCTTTTTTTAAAAAATATTTTTTTCTGTAAATTGGTGTTTTTCGTGCATGTATAACTGTGTAAGGGTGTCAGGTCTTGGAATTACAAACAGTTGTTAGCTGCCATGTAGATGCTGGGAATCGAACTCTGGTCCTCCAGAAGAACAGTCAGTGCTCTTAACCACTGCGTCATCTCTCCAGGCCCGGTCTTTTATTCTTAATTTGGCTTGATTCATCTTACTGTGTTGTTGAAGAGAGTTAATACTAGGGTACAGAGACTTTTTAATTATCCATCTGCTCCATATACTTCAAGCTGTTTTTGTTTTGGAGACTGGGCTTCTTCTAGCATGACTATGCAGCCAAGAATGACCTTGAAATCTTAATTCTCCTGCCTCCTAAATGCTGAGATGATAGACTTGCTTCACTACCCACCTCTAGGTTTTTGCCAGTCCAGGGATTGAAAGCCAACCTAGAGATGGAACACCAAGATTTGTGCATTCTAGGCACAGGTTCTACCACTGAGCTCCATCCCTGGTTAGTTCATTTATTTTGAGCCCTCCTTAAGCCAGAGGTGTGCAAGTGTTACAGCTCTGAAGAGAAAGGCTTCCCCAACTGAAGTAACACAGCTGTGATCCAGTGAGGGAAGGTTTCCATGGTGGGTTACAGCTCTGAAGATGTCCTGGCAATCAAGAGCTAAAGAAACCAAAGAAGATCACAGAGTCACTGCACAAAAAAACCTCACACAAGAGATTGGGAGAGAAAAATCCCAGGAGAGTGCTGCCTCTCTCCATGGAGAAACAGCAGAGAACTGAGCTGAGGGCAGGGTTTATATAGGGTTTCTTGGAGGTAGAACTTCCCAGGTTTGCCCGGGATTGGTAGGATTTCTGTGGCTTGATCTTGGGGCAAGCTCAGGGGTTGGTGGGATTCTTTTTCTTGCCCCTGGGTTTTGGGTCAAGTCAGGGTCAGGGTGTTTTCTCCTTGGCTCTTTAATCATACATGGTGGTGGTGCAAGCCTTTAAGTCCAGGGAGGCAGAGTCTGTTGTATGGGGTGTGAGTTCTGTACTGGCTTTGCATTATTAGAAAACTCTCAGACAAGATTTACATGTTTCAAACAAGGGAGACAAAACAGATTAAAGTTAGGTGCTAACACTCCAGAAATAAACCAGCGAGGCACACAGATTTCTTAAGTTCAAGGCCAGCCTGGTCTACAGAGTGACTTCCAGGACTACACAGAGAAACTCTGTCTCACAAAAACATTAATTCATGAATTCATTTGAGCTTCCTTCGCAATAGGCAAGGTTTACAGAGATGTAAGAGATAAATGACAGCAGGATCACTCTATCATCAAACAAGTAACTTCCTGGTCAGAGAAGACATCACTAAATCTAGTTTTCATAAGGACAAATGCAAGGCTACTGGGCATTAGGGCTGTTATGAGCCCCTAAGTATGTATTAGACTGAGTGGCTACAATAATAAAATTTAAAAGCAAGTGTGTGTCTGTAAGTGTTAGTGCAGCTCAGATGGAGATTGATCCTGGCAGTTGGGAACCTGGGAGTACTGAGTGTTACAGCTCAGATGGAAAGATATTCTGGAAATACCACAGATCACAATAAGCTTAGCAGCTACAGCCCTGCTCCAGGGAAAGGCTTCCCCAATGTAAGGGCTCTGCTCTGGTAGGCAAGGGAGGTTTTCCCCAGGGAAGTTGTTACAGTTCAACTCCACTCTGCTGAGGAAAGCTTCCTCAGCAAAAGGTTGTCACCCAAACCTCATTCAAGAGATTTATTGGGAGGGAAGAATCCAGGGAGTATCTGCCTTTGCCAGGGTGGGAAAGGGCAGCAGTGAAATGGGTGGCAGCAAACTGAACATGTATAAGGTTTATGTGGAGCTTTTTAGAGGCAGGTTTTCAAGGGAGATTTTTCAGGGTGGGAACTGGTCAGATTTCAGCCCTTGAGCTCAGACTGCTCAGGAACTGGTTAGTTTTCTGCTTAGTTGGTGGGGGCAGATTTGACTCCGGTTTCAGGAGCAAAGTGTGCTTCTTTCACTGGCTTTTTTGCTCTAATTTCAGAGGTAGGCTAACAAGTCTCTGATTCTAGGGCCAAAGTGTGTTTATTTGGCACTGGTTTCAGAGTCAGGGTGTATTTCTTTGGTTCTGGGTTTAGGGATAAAGTGTTTCTTTCACTGGCTCAGGTCCCAGATCCAGAGTGTGTTTCTTTCACTAGTTTGGTTTCAGGGCTAGGGTGAATTGCTTTCACTGGCTCTGGTTTCAGGGCCAGGATGCGTTTCTCTGGCGTTTTACTCTACAGCGTCTAGTCAAAGTTTGGAAAGAAAACCATAAGGAGTGTTGACAAACTGCCTTAACAGGTAAAAAGATATGGGCATCAGGTCTAAGGGCCAGAGTTTCACGCCCAGGACCAAGATGGTGGAAGGAAGCAAACAATTTCAGTCGTCCTCCAACACAAATAAGCTTTTTTACACCTTAAAAGAGAAAAGCATGATGCCCAGTGTGGAGGCACGTGGATGTCTGAATTTGAGGCCAGCTACAGAGTAAGTTCCAGGACAGCCAAGGCTACCCAGAAAAACCATGTCTCAAACAACAAACAACAACCCCAAAACAAAAACTACGAAAGGTAGTCCGATCCATGTCATCCAGGACCATTAGAGCGGCTAAACCGGGTCCATCTACTCCAGAGGACCAGATGCTCCAACATCTCCAAGCCTCCGGTTAGAAGGCAGAGCGATCGCTATGGGTCGCCGCAGCCACCATCCGCTCTCTGATTTGTTAAAAAGCAAACTCCGAGGGAAGCCATTGGCTGTGTGGATCGCGGGCCTAGGTCCGTTTCTAAGCCGCAAGAGGTCGCGAGAGATGGGGAACCGGGGCTCGCCGTTGCCGTGGTTACACGGAGGCACGTGTGCAGTTCCGGAAGCAGCCAGGGGAAGCTGCTCCGCGCGCGCTGCTGGAGGAAGCGCCGCCCGGTCGGTCCGCTCCGCTCTGGGTCCGGCTGGGCCATGGAGTCGATGTCTGAGCTCGCGCCCCGCTGCCTCGTGCTTCCCTTGCTGCTGCTGTCGTTGCTGCTCCTGTCAGCCCCGAAGCTGGGCCCAAGCCGCGCCCGTGCAGAGGAGAGCGACTGGGTGAGATTGCCCAGCAAATGCGAAGGTGAGGGGCGGGGCCGCGGGGCGGGAGGGGGCGGGGCTTTGGGAAGAGCCCTGCTCTGGGTTTCACTGACCCTGCTGTGTGCTTGGCACTCGCTGCTGGATGCTGGGCTCCCGGGGAAGCTAGGGGCTGGCTGCGGCGTACCTGCTAGTCTAGCATGAAGGTGGGGTTGGAGGAAAGGCTTCATACAGGAAGCCTGCTGTGAAATTAAGAGTTGGCCAGGAGAAGGAAAGTGCAGAAAACCCAGTCTGCGTAAACCACAGAAACAGAGGCAAATAAAGAGGCCCTGCAGGCCAAGAAGCCAAAGGGCGAGTTTGAGGAACTGAAAAGATCCGTGTGACTCAGAAAAGGAACCTGACATTCCCCATTAGGTTGCCTTCACTGCAGCCTAATGTGTGTGTGGTTTTTGCTTTTTGAGGACAAGGACTCGTTTGGCAAACAGACAAACAAAAAAGCTTTTGGAATACATATGATCGTGTATGTGTGGACAGAGGATGCGCAGAGGATCAACGGGTCACTTTGGAGGAAACAGAGCTCAGGAGAGGCTTGGCTGGGTGAAAGAGGAAGATTTTGTAAATTGAGAAGACAGGGACCCCCCCACTCCAAAGCTGTTCAGGATCTGGGAACTCCCTTTTGTCCTGCTCTTCATTTTTCAAGTTTTTTCTCAGACCTTTACAGCCATCTCCTCCTTTCTTCATCCTAGCCCGAAGTATTCTGGAAATCCATTCTATGTTAATCCAAAGCCTGCACCAAGCCAGATCTGCACCAGTCCAGATGTTGCCTAAGCACTTGGAAGTGGGTCACTTGGTTTGAGACGTATAATCCTTCCATTTGAGCAGCCGAAAGTGAGAATGGGGGCTGGGGATATGGCTCAGTGGGCAAAATGATCCCTGCACGTGTCTGAGAACCTGAATTCAGATCTCCAATCAGATGTCCATGTGCCTGTAATCTCTTCACTGGGAGACATACACAGGAGGACCCCAGAGACTTGCTAACCAGCCAGTGTCACCAAATCCTCATGATCCAGGTTCAAGTGTGTGGGGGTGAAGAACAGTATCAGAAAGCACCAATAGCCTCCATGCTTACCCACACACGCATGCATGCACATACCCTAAAATATACAGGCTTTTTTGTTGCTGTTTTATAAGTGAGTCTGTGAGTAAACAGGAACTTTTTGTTTTTGTTTTGAGGAGCTAAGATTTCTCTGTAGCCTTAACTGTCCTTGAGTTTTCTCTGCAGACCAGGCTGGCCTCGAACTCATAGAGATCCTCTTGCCTCTGTCACCACTGCCTGTCGGAATTTTTAGATGTCATTGGAAGGGTACCTGGTAAAGGGTCTTACCTGGCCAGGCCTTTAATCTCAGGTCTCAGAGGCAAATGCAGTGGATCTCTGAGTTCAAGGCAAGCTTGGTCTACAGAGCAAGTCCCAGGACAGGCTCCAAAGCTACTCAGATCCTATCTTGGAGAAACGAAACAAAAGCGGGGCGGGGGGGGGGGGGTAATCCCCTGGACCAGATGCCTTCCATCTCTTCCATCTATTTTCTTCTAGTCCTGGGGGTTTTGTTTCCCCTTTTTATTATTCACAAGCATGAACCTGGCAAGGCTCTCAGGGATCATCAAACCTAAACTTATTTTGTAATCAGTGAAGATTAATTCACAAAGGATTTTTCAGTGATGGAGTAGTTTGGCAAACTTGGACCCTTAGGTGTTGTGTTTATTATTGTTACACCTCTGTTATTAGTTACTGACTGTTATCTGGCTCACAGAGCTTGCCCTCAGGCTTAGTAGGTGTGAGTGGAACAGACCTTAGCACAGAGGAAGGAGAACATGCCCAGAAAAGGTGGTGGCTGTCCATGAGGGTCTGGGGTCTGTGCGATGACTCTCCCCACATCTGGCCCTGAGAGGCTCCTCCTCCGTAGGGTGCTCTTGAAGAAGTGAGATTTGGAAAAGTGGGAAAGCAGGGGACTTGATGACCGTAGAGGAAAAACTGTTGGGAACCCTCCTTTCCCTCCTGGAATACCCCCACGTGGGGGCTGTGGAGGAGGGGCCAAAGGTCCAGGGTGGTGGAGCAGAGGAGAGGACTCAGCTTAGAATCGGGACTTTTGTGTCCCAGGTTCTCCAAGCATCAATTAATGGACTTGTTACACAAAATTCCACCAAACAAGCCTTCTGAGGTGCTGTCAGTGTATGTGTGTATAAAACAGTGCAAATGACACTTAACCTGCAGACGAAATTCCATTCAGAGGGTCCCATGTGAATTTTATCAGCAATAATTAGTAAGCATCCAACAGGTACAGGATACCAGACTAGGGCACAGAAGAAATTCAGTGACAGTGTGTTCTCTTGAAGGCCCCACTATGTCTAAGCTGGGTTTTACAGACGTAGCTGTCTCACTGAGGGGTCCAGTGAAGGCAGGGTTAGGGGAGGACACTTAATGGAGTGTCAGGAGACTGGGTCAAAGAAGCCTCTAGAGGGCATTGACCCTTTTCCCAGGGCTGTGGGTGCATCCCACACTGAAGGTGGCTGTGGAGGGTGGTGGCCACCTGGTTAATTGTTAACACTCTTTGCTCTTTGGAAATGAGCATAGAAAGGTAGGACCATGCTTTCCATGTCCCTGTCCCCAGGGTTTAGCACACAGCAGTCGCTTAATAACTGCTTAAACAGGACTAATCATTAGGAGTTGTTGAATGTAAGCAGAAGAATGAAATTTTCATTCTTTCTGTCAGTGCAATGTGGATGAATATTTTAAAGTTTGTTTATGTTTATTTATTTGTTGGGCAGCTGAGGGGTAAACAAGGGCAGATACCACAGTACATACAGAGCTCAGAGGTGAGTGTGCCTATAGAGTTCAGAGGACAGCTTATGTGAGTCTGTGTGTCCTTGGACCAGAACTCAGCTCTTTGAGTCTGGTAGGGGACCCCTTACCTGTGGAATCATCTTTCCAGCCCATTTACTTTACTTTCATTTTATTTTATGTGCATTGGTGTTTTGCCTGCATGTATGTCTGTGTGAAGGTGTCAGATCACATGGAACTGGAGTTACAGACAGTTGTGAGCTGCCATGTGGTTGCTGGAAGAACAGCCAGTGCTCTTAACCATTGAGCCATCTCTCCAGCCCGTCTTATTTTGTTTTTTTTTTTTTTTTTAAACTTCTTTCTTTCTTTCTTTTTTATTTATTTGCCTTGGTGTTTGCCTGGAACTGGGAACTGGAACTACAGACAGTTGTTAGCTGCCATGTGGGTGCTGGGAATTGAACCCCGGTCCTCTGGAAGAGCAGTCAGTGCTCTTAACCGCTGAGCCATCTCTCCAGCCCTTGTTTTATTTTATTTTATTTTAAAGATTTATTTTGTGTGTATGTGTTTATCTGCAAGTATTGTGAATATATGTGTGTATGTGTGTCTCATTCATTGAGTGTTGCCAAGGCCAAAAAAGGGTGTTGACTCCCCTGGGACTAAAGTAACAGACGGTTGTGAGCTGCCATGTGATTGCTGGGAATGGAATCCAGGTCCTTTGCAGGAGCAGTGAGCTATCTTAAGCACACCATCACTCCAGCCCCACTCATTGTTTATTTTTTGAGATATAAGTCTCACCATGTAGCTCCTGGAATGTGTTATGTACAGAATACTGGTCTTGAACTCACAGATAACCTCCTGCCTCTGTTTCCTGAGTGCTGATTAAAGGTGTATACCACCATGCCTAGCTTTGTTTTAAGATTTTTTTTTTCTGGAACTGGAGAGATGGCTCAGCGGTTAAAAGTACTGACTGTTCTTCCAGAGGACCTGAGTTCAATTCCCAGCAACCACATGACAGCTCACAACTGTCTGTAATTCCAAGATCTGACACCCTTACACAGTTATACATGCAGGCAAAACACCAGTTCACATAAAATAAAAATAAATGAATATTTTTAAAAAGCTAATTTTTCTTCTTCTTGTATTGCCTAGGTTGGTCTTGAATTACAATCCTCAGATAGATAGTAGATGTGCTTGCTTACCTTCCTTCCTTTCTTTGGGTAAAGTGATGGGAGATTAGGTATATAGACAAAGGCTGGGGATGGACATGTGATATGAACTATTTTGTAGCCTGGAACTAATTTCCAAACAGAATATCGGTTTGACCTGGGTTTGTTTGGCATCACGCTGGCCTCGCAGAGGTTCTGTGCACTCATGGCTGCCCCATGTCTTCTCCAGTGTGCAAGTATGTAGCGGTGGAGCTGAAATCGGCTTTTGAAGAAACAGGGAAGACCAAGGAGGTGATCGACACAGGTTACGGCATTCTGGACCGCAAGGCCTCTGGAGTCAAGTACACCAAGTCGTAAGTGAGGGACTTGGTGTTGGCCTGCCTCTGTTTTGATTTTTGTGTGGTTAGGGTTGGGGAATGAGGGCTGAATGAGGAATGTTAGGTTGTGGTTCCTGTTTTCCTTCCATTCAGACAAACCCACAACAAAGACTTTAGTCACAATAAAAGATTCAAATTTCTCCACTGATTTTGTCATTAAAGGTTAGGTGACTTTCATAAATCCTTTCTCTGCGCCTCAAATTCCTAATTTGTAAAAGCGAGCCTGATCATAGGAAACCTAATAGATCCCTGAAGCCAGGAGATCTCACAACCAGTGTAATTTATACAAATATTGCTGGGTGATGATGGCACATATCTTTAACTCTAGTGCCTGGGAAGCAGAGGCAGGTGAATCTTTGAGTTCAGACTAGCCTGGTCAATGGATCGAGTTTCAGGACAGCCAATGCTACAAAGAGAAACCCTGTCTCAAAAGATAAAACAAAACAAACAAAAAATCGCCAACCTGGGATTACCAGGGTTTTTTGGTTTGTTTGGATTTTGTTTTTAGTTATTTTGGGCATAGGGTTTCTCTTTATAGCTTTAGCTGTACTGGGATTCACTCTGTATACCATGCTGGCCTCAGACTTACAGAGATCCACCTGCCTCTGCCTCCTGAGTGCTGAAATTAAAGGTAGCTGTCAGCTGGATTACCAGATTTTTATTTTCTCAGATAAAAATATAAAAAAAACTAAAACAGCACCTGTCAGTTAGGACTATCTTTTCAAAATGACACAAGATGAGCTGGAGAGATGGTTCAGCAGCTAGAGCACTCATTGCTCTTTCTGAGGTCTAGAGTTCAGTTCCTAGCACCACATAGCAGTGCCAGGCATCTGCAACTCTAGTTCCAGGGGATCCAACGCCCTCTTCTGGTCCGTTCAGGAACTGCATGAACATGGTACACAGACACGGAGGCAGAACACCCATGCACATAAAATAAAAATTAAAAGAAATTCTCATTACAGTGACACTGATAGTACATAAGATGGTACTGATGATGCCACTGCAGCTGCTGCTGCTGCTCCTGGTGATGCCACTAATGATGTTCCTGGTGATAATAGTTACAATTCTTGTTTTTCTTCCTAATTGCTACTGCAGTTATTTATTAGTCTTTCAAGCATCTGTCACAAGTCACAATCCATATTAGGAAAAATTAAAAAAACAGAAATTTTATAAATATTTCTTTGAAAGATGATTGTATTTATTGAAGTTTGTACATAAATTTTAATACTTTTCCATTAAAATGTACTATGAAAAGTAAAAAAAAGATACTACACTACAGCTTCCATGATGAGCCTTTTTTCCTGTGATTTTATCTCATTTTATTGGTTGTGGGAACTGTTTAAAGGGCAGAGGGTGGAGAAGAAGGGTTAGGGAGATGAAAGGGATCAGGATAAATGATGTGAAAGCCACAAAGAAAAAATAAAGAAAAGAAATCCCGAAAAAGAAATTAAAGAAGCTGGGTGGTGGTGGCGGTGCACGCATTTAATTCTGGCACTTGGGAGGCAGAGGCAGGTGAATCTCTGTGAGTTCAAGGCCAGCCTGGTCTACAAAGCAAGTTTTAGGACAGCCAGAGCTGTACAGAGAAACCCCCATCTTGAAAAACAAAAAAAACAAAAACAAGCAAAGAAAAAATTAAAGTGACCAAAGGGCTAATAGTGTGGTTCAGCAGGGAAGGGTGCTTGCCACAAAACCTTACATTTGCACAAAACACACACACACACAAATAAATGTAATTTTTAAAAGACAAAGTGAGGGTGCTGGAGAGATGGCTCACCCTTGAAAGTGAGTTGAAATCTTCCTAAAACTTCAACCCTTAACACAGTTCTTCACATTATGGTGACCCCCAACCATAAAATTGTTTCATTGCTACTTCATAACTGTCATTTTGCTACTGTTATGAACTGTAATGTAAATATGAGTTTTGCAGAACATCCGCCATGTGACCCCTGGAAAAGGGATGTTAAACTGTGCAGGGTTGAGAACCGCTACCTTAAGAGCAGTTGCTACTCTTCCATAGGACCCGAGTTCAGTTCCCAGCCCCATGTCAGGTGACTCTAGCCCCAGGGGATTGTGATGCCCTCCTCTAGACATCATGAGCAGGCCCATTTGTGACATGCACACAACAGCTAAATTATTGTTTTGTTTTGTATTTTGGTTTTTTGAAGTAGGTTTGTGTGTGTGTGTGTGTGTGTGTGTGTGTGTGTGTAACAGCCCTGGCTGTCCTGGAACTTGCATTGTAGATCAGGCTGATCTCAAACTCACAGAGATTCACCAGCCTCTGCCTCCTGAATGCCAGAATTAAAGGCATATGCCACCACTGCCTGGCAACAACACCTAAATTATAAAAGTTTTTTTTTTTTAATTTATTATTTATACAGAGTTCTGCCTGCATGTATGTCTGCGGGCCAGAAGAGGGCATCAGATCTCATCATAGATGGTTGTGTGGCTGCTGAGAATTGAACTCAGGACCTTTGAAAGAGCATCCAGTGCCCTTAACCTCTGAGCCATCTCTACAGCCCAAAAAGGTTTTTTTTTTTATATATATAATTTTTAAAAAAGATTAATTTGGGGGCTGGAGAGATGGCTCAGTGGTTAAGAGCACCATCTGCTCTTCCAGAGGACCCGGGTTCGATTCCCAGCACCCACATGGCAGCTAACAACTGTCTGTAGTTCCAGTTCCAGGCAAACACCAAGGCAAATAAATAAATAAAAGTTAAAAAAAAAACTTTATAAAAAAAAAAAAAGAATTAATTTATTATGTATACAGTATACAGAAGAGGGTACCTGATGTCATTATAGATGGTTGTGAGCCACCATGTGGTTGCTGGGAATTGAACTCAGGACCTCTGGAAGAGCAGTCAGTGCTCTTAACCTCGAAGCCATATCTCCATTTCTCAAAAATGTTTTTTTGTTTGTTTGTTTTTTGTTTTAACTTAAAAGAAAGTTAAAAAATCCAATTCCTGTTTTGCCATTAGAATGACCCATATCTAGACACAATGGCCATATCCATGGTCCTTGCACTTGGGAGATTATTGCAGGTTTGAGGCTTCCTTGGTCTACCCTGAGTAGACAGTTCCAGGCTGTCCAGAGCTATAGAAGGACAAACAAAAAGATACTTACTGGCATCTCAGACCAGTCCTCCCAGTAGCCAGGAAGCCAAAGCAGGACGATGCCAAGTTTAATTTTGTGCCCTACTTGGGCATGATGGTTAGTGTTAATTACCAACCTGACAGAATCTGGAATCCCTGGGGCATGGGCCTTTGGGCTTGTCTGTGAGGGATTATCTAGATTGAAGTTAGCCTTGGAGAATGCCTTTAGAGGTTTGTCTTGATTACAGACCATTAATTATGTGGCCAGACTTTTTTCTTTTTATAATAGAGACAGGGTTTCTCTTGTAGCCCTACCTGGGGGCTGGAGAGATGGCTCAGCGGTTAGGAGCACCATCTGCTCTTCCAGAGGACCCGGGTTCGATTCCCAGTACCCACTGGCAGCTAACAACTGTCTGTAGTTCCAGTTCCAGGCAAACACCAAGGCAAATAAATAAATAAATAAATAAAGTAGCCCTACCTGTCCTGGAACTCTGTAGACCATAAGGATCCTCCTGCCTCTGCCTCCCAAGTGTTTGGATCCAAGGTGTACACCACACCTGGCCATATTTTCAGTTTTGAATGATGAGTAAATTAATAAGTGTACAGTAGGCCAAAGTAAAACAATAAATATCAGCTAGATGGATAGATAGGAAGGATGGACCAGCAGCAGTAAATCAAGTATCAAAGTACCTCAAAGAAATCAGCTGGAGTTCTCCATCAGAAGTCTTTACAGACTAGTGTCCCTCAAGCGAGGCTTCCAAGTAAAGGAACAGTGACATAACATAGGTCAGTCAGATCAACCTCTCACCAACATCCTCCAGAAACTAGGGTTCCCGGATGAGAAGCATCATGACTGAACTCCCAGCTTCTCTTCCCACTGCAGGCTTTCTGTTGTTTTCTTTTGTTAAGGGATAAACAGTGATAGCATCTGTTGGAAATAGTTTATCCTCTGGCTGTGTTCTGGGGCACAGGATCCAGAATCAGTCCAGATGTGCCCATTTTATTGTTTCTTCTCCCTGCCATAGAGTTGGGGACCAGCCCATCCACAAACAAGACGCCCTGGGACACTGAGGGAACCTGCTGAAAGTGGTACAGGGGGAGACAGACCTCCTCCAGAGTCAGCTTCTCAGTGAGTGCAGACGGCACAGGGTCATTTAGGGATGTGATTGCTGCTCACGTTGATGTCTAGACTACTGACTGCTGTTTACTTCATCTGTCCCATGTGGATTTTACTAAAAACATGCAAGAAACAGATAGGTAAGCTTTTCAGCCAGGTAGGTAAGCTTGCCATGCTCAGCATAGACAGGTCTGCCAGATCCCAAGGAAGACGATAAGTTATGACCCAAGAGGTGCAGAGAATGACTTGAAAGAAATGGTTTGCTGGGTGCAGTGGTCCATCCCTCTAATCCCAGCATCTGGGAGAGGCAGGTGACTCTCTTGAGTTCAACACCAGCCTAGTCTACATGGCCAGTTCCAGGCCAGCCAGGGCTGTATGGTGAGATCTTGTCTACAGAAACAAACCAAAGAAAGCAGTTGTTCATAGGGGTTGGAGAATGGCTGTTGGGAAAGCGCTTGCGCCAGTGTGAGGATTTGATTTTGGTTCCCAGCACTGACATACAAAGCCACAGAGTGGTACCCTCTTCTGATCCCAGTGAGGGAGGGCTGTGCTTTGCTTCATACCTAAGCCTAGTCCAGGTAAACTGCAGATTCACAGAGACCCTGTCTTAAAAAATGGAAAGTGATCAAGGAACATACCTGATGTTGACCTCTGCCCTCCACATATGTGTATGCATACATGTGTACTTGCACATACATGCACACACATGAACATGTACACACATACATCCAAAAATGGCTAATAAATTGTTTCCAGAGAGCACTAGGAAAGACCTGTTCATGATCTCTTCACTAATAAAAGTGCTGTTTTTTTTTAAAAAAGACTGACATATTCTGCTTTATAGGAAAAAGTGGATGTAACCAAATGCTCAGCTGCCATCCTGGATTTGACTCACACAACTACATATTTTTTTTTTTTTTTAAAGTAGGAGGTAGAAGGATGGCCCAGCAGTTAAAAATACTTGCTCTTCTTCCAGAGGACCCAGGTTCAGTTTTCAATACTCATGGCGAGCTGCTCACCAGGAGATCGAGTGCTTCTCCTGGGCTGTGCCAGCACCTGCATACATGTGGCATATGTGTATGCATGCGCACACAAACACACACACACACAGGTAGATGCTTTTCAAGAAAAAACAACTAGATTGGTTTGGGATGAGATTCAGTGCTAGAGCTCTTGCCTTGCCTGGGCAAGGCCCTGGCTTTGATCTAGGCTTTATAAATGCCTCCTTCCCCACCCTCAGATCCTTCCCTTAGAGCTCTGAAAACCTTGTCCTCTCTCTGGTCTGTGTTCCAGTGTTTAGAGCCCCAGATGACCTGTCTTCCTTCCAGCTCTGCCTTCCCGTTGGTGAGATATGCAGGCGCTGGGCAGCAGGGCTGGAGGGATGGCCTGCTACTCATGGGCTCCGGAGAACTTAGCTCCTCTCCTGCTGCTGTCTCGGCAGGGACTTACGGTTAATTGAAGTCACCGAGACCATTTGCAAGAGGCTTCTGGACTACAGCCTGCACAAGGAGAGGACTGGCAGCAACCGGTTTGCCAAGGTTGGCTTTGTATTTGTGCCTCGTTCCCTGTTGGTCCGGGCCCTTGTGTGTGTGTGTGTGTGTGTGTGTGTGTGTGTGTGTGTGTGAGTGATGCCTGGTGACACCCTCCTTCCTGTGTGTGAGTATGTGAGTGTGATGCCTGGTGACACACTCCTTCCTGTGTGTGTGAGTGTGTGAGTGAGTGTGTGAGTGATGCCTGGTGACACCCTCCTTCCTGTGTGTGAGTGTGATGCCTGGTGACACCTTCCTTCCTTTTCTCTCTCGAATTCTTGGATAGCTATTTGTATTTCTTGCTGAGCACTGAGTCTGTGGTGGCGTTGCCCCAGGTTCTACCTCCATGTCAGGAATAGGCAGAAATGCCTGGTGCTGGTAGCTCCTATGGTATCACAGTATTAGGGCTGAGCAAGAGTCTCACAGCAGCGTGGAAGGGAGATGGCAGAAGGCAGACATGATGCACTATAATCCCAGCACTTGCCTGCCAGATGGAGGCAGGAGGATCAGGGTCAGGAGTCTGCAGTTCAAGGCTAGCCTCAGTTACATAGTCAGTTTGAGGCTAGCCTGGGCTACATGAGATCCTGTCTGAAACAATTTTAAAAAAATGAGTGCTTGTCAGCTCCTCTAGGAGCCACCCAGATCCACCACCTCAGGCCCTGCTGCTGCCTTCTATATCCATGCTTTTCCCTGGACAAGGGGCTGGTAGGTTATCTGTCTTGTGTCTTGTGTGCCTGCCACCTACATTTTCCACGTAAGTGTCCTTCTGTTTGAGGACTCAGTGTAGCCTCTGAGACCCCTAAGTACTTCAGGTAGAAATCCTATGTCTGTCTGTAAAGCTTACGTGGATTTAGTTAGCTGATCCATGATTGCTTTAATGTATGTAGTGTCTCACATTATTTCTTCCTGCCAAGGTAATGTTAATGTGTCACATACCTGTTTGTCCTAGAGCTTAGTAGGCAGGGGGCCCTTAACCTTGTGGCCAGTTTTGGCTACACAGGCGACAAGGAACAGAAATCAAAATACTGGTAGCAAACTATTAGGAACTCTGTTAGCCAGAGCATGGGTTATTCTGGGTTGTGCATTTGATATGGTACAGGGCAAAACAAAACATAAAGCTGGTTAAGGGGATGCTCTGCACACTAGTAATCTCAGCACTCAAGAAGCAGAGGCAGGTGGGTCTCCCGAGTTCTGGTTCAGCTCAGACTGCACAGCAAGTTCTTTTTTTAAAAAAATTATTTACCTTTATTTATGTGCATTGGTATGAAGGTGTCAGATCTCTGGAACAGGAGTTACAGGCAGTTGTGAGCTGCCATGTGGGTGCTGAGAATTGAACCCGGGTCCTCTGGGAAATCAGCCAGTGCTCCTAACCCCTGAGCTATCTCTCCAGCCCCACAGCAAGTCCTAAATCAAATGGGCCACATAATGAGATCTGTCTCAAAAAAAAGGGGTGCCGGGGATGGGATTGGGGGTACTCACAAGAGGCAAAAATCCTGTGATCTTACATGGAAAAGCATGGCGGGGAGATGGATTAGATTTTCCCAGTTTGTCTTTCTTTTTTATTAAAAAAATTTTATTTATTTATTTATTTAATTATTATGAATACAGTGTACAGAAGAGGGCACCAGATGTCATCATAGATGGTTGTGAGCCAACATGTGGATGCCTGGAAGAACAGTCAGCGCTGTTCACCTCTGAGCCATCCCCCCCCCCAGTCTGTTTTTCATGGTACAGGGTTATAAGCCAGTGCTCTGCACAAGCCAGGCCAACGTGTGTGTGTGTGTGTGTGTGTGTGTGTGTGTGTGTGTGTGTGTGTGTGAATTCTCTCTAGGAAAAGGTGAGGAGTAAATTCTCTGGGGACAGAGCTAGCTGGGAGCCCATTTGAGCTTTTTCACAGCACAAACAGTGCTTCAGGCCTCAGCTCTGCTCTTCCTGCCAAAGAAAGCCACCAACTAGGAAGGACATGTGGAGTGGTGAGTGGCCCGGGTACAGGGGAGGCTCCTTACACTGAAATACTTGGTGGACCTGGAGGTCCATGCATGCGTGGCTCAGCCGTTAAGAGCTTGCTGCTCCTGCAGAGGAAGCAGGTTTGACTGTCAGCACCCATGTCATGTGGTCCCCAGCCATCTGTAATATGACGACTCATGACTTCCGTGGGCACTGAGCATGCACATGATGCAGACAAAATCACACAAAATAAAATTAACGAACCTGATAGAAATTTTTAAAAAGCCAAGTGTGGTGTTGCACACCTTTAATCCCAACACTCAGGAGGCAGAGGCAAGCAAATCTTCATGATTTTGAGGCCTGCCTGGTCTACAAAGTGAGTTCCAAAATAGCTAGGGCTGTTACTCAGAGAAACCCTATTTCAAAAAATAAAACAAATAAAAATTAAGAAAAAACATTTGGAACCTCTTTTAACCAATAAACTTTCATGTCGCCCTGGCCATGTAGATACATCACATACACATAAGCAGAGATGCCAGTTCTTAAGCCGGGGAGGTGCTCAGGCAAGAGTGAGCTGTAAGGATGGGGTCTCCATCCTCAGTTGCACCAGGATATGCCATCTTCTGCAGCAGGAAATCCCCAGAAGCTGCTGGGCCAACCAGTTTGGTGTCTGCTATGGCAAATGAGAGACCCTGTCCCAGCCAGGCTTGAAGGGCATGGCTGCTCAGTCTCCACATGTACATATACAATATGCACAAAGATTAAAAACAAAACTAAATGCTGGCTGAACATCTGATGCTGTAGGACACAACATCTTTGATGTTTTTTCGAGTTGATTTATATTTATTTTGTAGTCAAAAGTGCTAACAGCCTCTGATTTTTGTTCATATGTATCCAGCAGGCAGGAGTTAGTATAGAGTTATTTAAGATCTTTGGACCTCTGTTCTCTAACCAAGTCCTCGATTTTACTAAATGCTTTTTATGAAGCTCAGGTCAGGTTTCTATGAAGCTCAAACAGTAGTTTTATTTATTTATCTCTTTGTTTGTTTGTTTGTTTATCGTGAGGTAGAGTCTCACTGTTAAGTAGCTCCGGCTGACCAGGAACTCACTATGTAGACCAGGCTAGCCTCAGACTCTCAGAGACCCACGTGCTTCTGTCTTCCGGTGCTGGGATTAAAGGTGTCCGCCACCACTCCTGGCTTAGTTTTTGTTTTTTTAGTTTTGAGGCAGAGTGTCACTAGACAGCCCTGTCTGGCCTAGAACTTACTGTGTAGACCAGGCTGGCTTCAAACTCATAGAGATTCATCTCATTCTATCTCTGCTCTGGAATCCTGGGCTTAAAGATGTGAGCCTCACTCCCAGCCTCCAACTGCAGTCTTATATTTTTGGTTGTGAGCCTAGCCTTTAATGGCTGAGCCATCTCTCTAGGACAAACTGCAATTAAGAAAATCCAACATTGTAACAGAACAACCAGAAAATATTTATTTGATACTTACAGGATAAAGAATGGTGATAAGGGGGCTGGAGAGATGGCTCAGGGGTTAAGAGCACCCTCTGCTCTTCCAGAGGACCCAAGTTCGATTCCCAGCACCCACGTGGCAGCTAACAACTGTCTGTAGTTCCAGTTCCAGGCAAACACCAAGGCAAATAAATAAATAAAGTTTAAAGAAAAAAAAAAAAAAGAGCACTGGCTGTTCTTCCATAGGTCCTGAGTTCAATTCCCAGCAACTACATGGTGGCTCACAGCCATCTGTAATGAGATCTGGTGCCCCACTCTGGCATGCAGAGACACATGCAGGCTGAACACTGTGTACATAATAAATAAATTTTTCTTAAAAGGGGGGGGTATGGGGAGATATTTGAAGTCTTTTTTTTTTTCCAGAATTAAACCATTTTGTTTGCATAAGAGTGTTTAGCCACACCAAAGGGGTGGAGCTAAGGACATTTTTTTTCCTGAAAAAGAAACTTAAATTCACAGGCCAGAGAGAAACAGCAGATACCTTTGAACATACATTGATGAGGGACACAGGTCAGGGTGTGTGTAATCAGGGGTGGTGGAAGGCCAGGCTGAAATAGGCAGAGGTCAGAGCCAAGGATGAGAGCCCCAGCTGCGTGGACAGCTTTGACCTAGCTTCTCAAACAGCAGAGAGAGGTGGGTAGGAGGTGGTGCCATATCCCATCTCTGGTTGCCTCTTCCAGGGCATGTCGGAGACCTTTGAGACACTGCACAACCTAGTCCATAAAGGGGTGAAGGTGGTGATGGACATCCCCTATGAGCTATGGAATGAGACCTCTGCTGAGGTGGCTGACCTCAAAAAGCAGGTAAGGGCTCGGCGGGGTGGGTAGGGTAGCCCTACACTGAGGAAGAGGTGCTCAGCTACCTACCTGACTGTCTGTCCACCTACCCGTCCATCCATCTGTTGGAGATAGGTTTTCACTGTTTAGCCTTGGCTTATCTGGAACTCACTATGTAGAACTGACTGGGCTCACACTCTCAGAAATACACCTGCCTCTGCCTCAAGAGTACCGAGGTTAAAGGCAAATGCTGCCATCTCTGGCACCTTTTTCCTTTTGCCTCGGTTTCCTCAGGTGAGTCATACCTGCTCACCTATCTCTTCGTGGGTCATGGTGTGGCCAGGTACCCTGGCAGAGAACTGGGTGCCTGGGCTTTGCTAGTTCTGGCTCCTCTATTTCAGTGTGATGTGCTGGTGGAAGAGTTTGAGGAGGTGATTGAGGACTGGTACAGGAACCACCAGGAGGAAGACCTGACCCAGTTCCTCTGTGCCAACCACGTGCTGAAGGGCAAGGACAGCAGTGAGTGAGGACAGGAGGGCATGGCACTGCCTGCATCCGCACTCCTCGGGGGCAGTGGGGGGCATAGCAGAAAAGCGGGAGCAGAGCTGACCCGGTGGGCACAGTGGGCAAGTGAGTGATGGGGGAGGACACGATGACACGCAGCTGCTCCCCAGCAGGCTGGTCCAGGCCTCTCTGCACCTTCCCTCAGGTTGCCTGGCAGAGCGGTGGTCTGGCAAGAAGGGGGACATGGCTTCCCTGGGAGAGAAGAAAGCCAAGAAGAAGCGCGGCAGGGTTAAGGGCTCCAGCAGCAGCAGCAAGCAGAGGAAGGAGCTGGGGAACCTGGAGGGGGATGCCAGCCCTGAGGAAGAGGAGGGTGTGCAAAAGGCATCCCCCCTCCCACACAGCCCCCCTGATGAGCTGTGAGCCCAACTTGGCATCCTCGAATCCAGACCCCTGACTTCTGAGCTAGAGCATGGGACATGGCTCCAGCAAGGATGGCTGGTGTCCAGCTTCCGGTCTCCAACCTTGGCTGTGCCCTCTTCTGCCCTTGAGCAACAGCAAGAAGTGGACTGACCTGGGGGCGGGAGACTCCACCCTCAAAGGGAAGAGGAGGAGGGTGTGCAGAAGGCAGCTCTCTTTCTACATAGCCCCTTCACAAGCTCTGGGTCCAACCGAGTGTCCCCAGACCGAGACCCCTGGCCTTGAAGCTGAGGAACATGAAGCAGAACTGACCCAGTGGGCACAGTGGGCACATACGACTCCAGCGTCAGCTCCCCGGCTTGCCTGTACCCTCCTCACCAGGATGGACATAGCCCCAGGAAGGACTTAGCACAGCATGGCAGCCAAGCATTCTCTTCTGCTGGACGTCCAGGAAGAACTCAGCGCAGTGGGGCACAGGGGCTGGGCACCGAGCTGGAGCCACTCCAGGGCCTGTGGAGAGGACACCTCACCTCACCCCACAGGGACAATGGCGGCTGCAGCAGCCCCCCATCTCCATCCGCTCCTAAGGACACCTGTGCTCTGCCCGGCCCTCCAGGGCTACCAGAGTAAACACTTTTTGGCCTTTTGGTTCTGGTTTCTGGGTCCTCTTCAGCCTCAAAGTGTACCCTCATTACCCTTCTGCCTGCCTCCTCAGTCCCAGGGGCTGGGAAGGGGATGCTGCCACCCTCATTGGAGTCTTAGCCTGCCAGTTCCTAGGAGGAGCAGGGGCTGAGAGTGCCCAGACTTGGCGTGGGTTAAAACTCTGGTTCTCAGCCTTCCCAGCACTGCAACCCTTTAACACAGTTCCTCATGGGGCCCCAACCATAAAATTATTTTTGTTGCTACTGTAAATTTGCTAGTGTCCTGAATCTTATTTTTGGAGATAGGTGTTTGTTAAAGGGGTCACAACCCACAGGTTGAGAACTATTGGGTTAAAAGTGGGGCCTATGTGGTGAGGCTCGGCATGGTGACTGACCCTCATACAGAAGCTGCCCTTCTAGACTGCTCCCTGGTGCCTCCTGTGCCCTGGGCATCTGGCCGCCCTTTCTGCCCTGGGGCTTTGCTGTCCATTGTGTAAAGAGTGTGTTACCGTCAGCTGCATTCTGGCCTGTTCTTGACCTTGCTCCCTACCTAATTGATCACATTAGGTCCCTCTGCTCTTCTCATGGCTGTACCTGGACTTTGAGTCTCCAAACCCTGGTGAAGCCCTGCTCTCTCAGGTTCAGAGGAGCAGGAGGACTGCCCTTTAGGGACAACAGGGTGTGCACCAGGGCAAGGTTGGGAGCTAGTGCTGACCACTATGTAGAGAGCATCCCCCCAGCTTCAGGACACCTATGCTGTGAGCTCTGAGTGAAGACCAGCTCAGCCAGTGAATGTAGGAGCAGGCTTCCTGTTACTAAGAGCTGGGGCTCACACGCCCAAGTTCATTGCCTTTTTACTGCCCACTGCTACCAAAGCTTCCCTGGCACTCAGAATAATTCAGTGAACTGCTGTGGTTTCTTGGCTTTGACCCACCACTCTGGAAAATACCAAGACAGTTTATCCCAGCACCTTGGGAGGCAAAGGCAGGAAGGTTGCAGTTTCTGGTCCTACCTGGATAACAGCTGGTTCCCAGCCAGCCAGGCGAACTCAGGCCCTGTGTCACAAAAGAGCTGGGGTGCAGTGCATTGTTAGGTAAAGTGCCTGCCAAGCCCAGGAGAAACAAACCTATGTTCAGCTGGGGTGGATCAGTGGCAGGGCTCAGGAGGCCCTGGGGCCCAACTCCAGCAATAGCTGCTGCTGCTTGGAGCACAGCCCCAGAACTCAGCCCCCAGCAGACGATTCCCACAGGCTCCATACTTGTTTGAGTTGATTCTGGGTCTAGTGTTGAAGCTCCTGGGATGAGGAGCCTCCTCTGGGTTGGGACTCCAAGTGTGGGGAGTAGAACAAAGTGAAAGCCTGTGGTTGCTGGGGCCAGAACAGGCCTGTGAGGTTGGCCCAAGCTTGCCAGCCTCTCCATCTCCAGACTCGGGAGCCCAGTCCTAGGAGGTGGTGCTTAGAAGATTCCAGTCTAGAGTCAGGACTTGTCCTGGGCTTGGCTATGAGTTTAGGAGTTGGGTAGGGAGGGGGGTTGGGGGCCAGGGTCAGGAGTCAGGGAATCCAGCCTCTGGATCATCTAGTTGGTGGCTGGTCTCTGGTCATCCTGTCATTGACCCACAGCACTTCAGGGCATGTCTTAATCTGTCCCCAGAGCATCATTGATTCTAAGAGTAGGATGAAGCAAAGCCCTAGGAGTGTCCAGGGGTGTTGGCCCAGCAACCCAATCCTAGTCTGGTCCAGACTGAGGGCAGTATGTGGAGACTGTGGCACTTTGACCTGAACTCTTGGAGGGACTGTTCCCTGCCTTCCGAGGACCTGGTATTGCACTCTGCCACCGCCCACCCCAGCAGGCAGACCTGGCCCAGGGCAGATAGGCAGAGGCAGGATCCAGCTGCTCGGCTGCTCTCCCCACCATTTATAGAAACCTTTTAATTTGGGTGTTGACTACACTTTCCTAACTTAGCTGGTGCTGGAGTTAAGCCGAGTTCCTCATCAGAAACGTTTAATAAGAGCTGGAGAATGGCCTGGGTGGGGGAGACCTGTCAGGCTCCAGGCTTCCCATTTCATGGGTGGTCACGGGTCTCTCTGGCCCAGGCTGGCCCCGAAGCTCTGAACCAGCTGTGCTGTGTCTTGTTCTTATGGACCTTAAGATGAAGCCAGGTAGAGCCCACACCACCATTTGGAGATAGGAGAGCAGGGCTCTCGTGAAGTCACACTGTGTCCAGGACTTGTCCTCCAAAGTGACTTGCCAGCTCTAAGACTGAATGATCAGTGTGGTCCCATCCGTTTACTGCAGAGCTGGGGATCACGCCCAGGGCCTTCCCATGCAGGACCTCACTGCAGGGTGAGCAGGTTTTACCTCTGGGCATTAGCTGTGCTGGTCATTACAGACAGCACTTCCCAGATCCCCAGGCACATTCAGAGCGTTAAGTGAGCCACCTGCCCTCCTAAGTGTTCTTTCCCAGAGCAGTGGGTGCTGGGAGTAAAGAAGGGCAAATACAAATGTGTCCCTCACTGCTGAGCTTCTCAGACCCATGCAGACAATCCTTTGGCATGAGGATTGCCCTGGCAAGCCATGACTATATAGCAAGACTTTGTCAAAACAAACAAACAAACAAAACCACCAAAATAGGTCTGGTGTGGTGGAAGCAGAGACCAGCTGGGGCCATGGGTCAAAGGCAGAGCGGACCAGCAAGGTGGCTCTGGGTAAGGGTGCTTCCTACCACGCCTGACCAATCATTTAGTTAGGACTACATTCCCCCCCACACTGTTTTGTAGTTGTGGATGACCTTAAACTTCAGACTCCTGCCATCCCAGGTGTACACAAGTTCTATTTCTTAAGCTCAGATTGTTGGTTAACAGATTTGCTTTCAGCAATTTCTAGCTAGGTAATTACTTTCTTTTAGTTGCCTGAGCCATCATGTCCAGGTTAAGTCCTTTTCCCCCCTTTCTTGATTTTTGAGATGTTTTCACTTTGCTTGAATCCTAAATTCACATGATTTTCTGCCTTAGTTTCCTGAGTAGCCATGACCATACAGGTATACACAGGGGGCTCACCATGAATAGTCATTTTAGCAGGGTATGGTGGCTCATGCCTATAACCTTAGCATCCAGGAAGTTGAGGCAGGAGGCTTGCTTTCAAAACTAGATTATAGTACCAGGCCAGCCAGAGTTATACAATAAAACTGTCCAAAATAGTGGTTCTCAACCTATGGGTCACCACCTCTTTGCAGCTGAAGGACCTTCTCACAGAGATCTCATGTCAGATCTGCGGATCAGATATTTACATTATGGTTCATAACAGCAAAGTTACAGTTAGGAAGTAGAAATAAAGTAATTTTATGGTTGGGGGTTAGGGTTAGGGTTAGTTAGGGTTAGAGTCTATAAAATGAGAAACTGCATTAAAGGGTCACAGCATTAGGAAGAGTAAGAACCACTGTCTAAACAGCAAAAAATAAAAGGCCGGCTAGATGACTCAGGTGACTGCACTAGAGTCTGATGACTCCGAGTCTGACCTCAGGAACCAGCCATAGCATGCTTTGTCTCTGAACACACATGCACACACACGTGCACACAGATGCACACGTGAACACGCACAATCTTTTGAGACAGGGTCTCAACATAGCCCTGGTTGTCTTGAAACTCACTATATAGACCAGGCCAGCCTTGAACTCACCTGCCTCTGCCTCCTGATTGCTGAGATTAAAACTGTAACCACCACATCACACCACACCCCACTCCTCCGTTTTTAAAGCCTAAGTAGATAAATGAAAAGATAATCATTCAAGATGAAAAAGATGAGCTTTGAAAAAAGGTCTAGAATTGATAAATTTACTCCAAGTATATTTTGATAAGTGGAATTGGATTTTACTCTTCCCTCCAGAGGGACTGATCTAGCTCAGATTGCTCCTGAATTTGTGTAGCCCAGGACAACCACGCCCCTCAGCTTCCAAGTATTGACTTGAAGGCAGACGCCACAGTATGCAGCCTTCAATCTGGGCAGCTTTTGCAGACCTGTCTGAGGGTCACTGGACCCCAGTTATTTGAGCCTGAACAGAACCATTTGAGGTTGGCTCTGTACTAAGAGAGAGAAAAAAATGTAATCTGGAGTAATAGCTGTTAAAAGCCCTGGAGCTGGGTGGTGGAGATTCACAGTTTAGTGTCAGGACTCAGGAGGCAGAGGCAGGCGAGTCCCTGAGTTTGAAGCCAGCCTAGTTTACAAAGCAAGTTCCAGGACTACACAGAGAGACCCTGTCTCAAAAATAAAACAAAACCTGGCTGGAGAGATGGCTCAGGGTTTAGGAGCACTGGCTGCTCTCCCAGAGGACCTGGGTTCAATTCCCAGCATCCACATGGCAGCTCACAGCTGTCTATAACTCCAGTTCAGGATAGCTGATGCCCTCTTCTGGTTTCCATGAGCACCAGACACATTTGTAGTGTGCACTGACATCTGTGTGTCATAACTATACACAACATAGCATAGAAAAGTTAAAAACGATTGCACAGTTGTGGGTGTTCTTCTAGCTCTGGGATTCTCCCTGCATCAGAAAGGCTAAGGGAGGGAGCCCTTTATTCTCATGCTCTGACCAATCTCTGCTAAGTTGGGCATGTATGAGCTTGTGGGGAAGGGCTTTCTCCACATTGAGTCTTTGCTTGCACACATCTTCCAGAATCTACTTTCGTCTTGCTGGGATCTTGTCCTTGACAGAAGCATCTGGGAAACCTGGTTGAACTAGAAGGATGAGTAGATGAATCAAATGGACCCTCGAGGTGGGAAGAGACTAGCTAGAGCCAGGGCACCAAGCACCTCCTCTCCCCGAGGCACCCCTGCAAATCAGATGGCTGTAGTATAGTCCCAGGCTGGCCTCTAACTCCTAGTCTCTCTGCACCCAGTCTTTAGGAGAGTGCTCTGTATAGCTCAGGGACTGGAAGGCCCAGATTACCTTAGGAGGCTCCTGGCCTGAGACAGGGATGGGCCTGATGCTATCACATAGAGACACACACCTATCTTAGCTGTACTTGGCTCTTGCACTTGAATAGGCAGATCAGCATCTTTCCCAAAGGCCTTTCCCATCACAGTGGCCCTCTTCAGTGGGGTTGTTCCTTCTGTGGACAGTTGAGACACCCTACTGTGCTGGACGTGGTCTAATTCTGCTTTTTGTGGATTTCAAAGGCTTCTTTCTTTTCTCACTTGGGTAGAGATGGAGTGCTCACTCATTGACCTGCAGCTCTGCCCATCTCTTGGCTCCTATCTGTTCTGCCTTGCTACAGGGAAAACTAGGTCCAGGATTGCCTGCCTGAGCCATCCCCACTGCGGAGGCAGCCTGGCTCCCATCCCAGAGCTCAAGGCCCATCAGGGGCGTGTCCCCCGCTCTCACCTGCCATTGGCCAGGTGGGGCTGCCCTGCCTGAGGGCTATAAGTGCAGAACTCTGGGCCTGAGAGCCAGGCGCAGGTCAGGATGGTGGACAGCATTTACCGTACCCGCTCCCTGGGCGTTGGGGCAGAAGGGCTCCCGGACCAATATGCGGACGGGGAGGCTGCACGTGTGTGGCAGCTGTACATCGGGGACACCCGCAGCCGCACTGCAGAGTACAAAGCATGGCTGCTTGGGTTGCTGCGCCAGCATGGATGCCATCGGGTGTTGGATGTGGCCTGTGGAACAGGGTAAGTCCAAACAAGAGTGAGACCAGGACCCCTCACCACAGGAAGGCCAGTGGGGGCAGCCTTTACGGGCTGGAGCCCTGTAGGCTGCACTGGCTGGTGAGGAGTCCCTGCCCATGGAGTGGAATAGGCATGGTGAGACTTGCCTAAACGGTGTGGGGAGGGGGCCCGGGAGACTTGGCCTAAGGCGAGGGTGTGAGCAGAGAAGGGATCACGGACAGGAGAAAAGCCAGTTCATTCCAGCTGGATCCTCGGCTCTAGCTTTGTCCCTCCTGTGAAGGCCTTCAGCATTGTGAACAGAACATTTGTGCCAAGTTGGCCCAGACCTCAGGTACATGTGTTCTAAACTGTCACAAAAACCCACGAGGTAAGTAGTGATTTTCTCCAATGGGTACCGAGGGCACTCATTCCCAGTAAGTAATGGCCCAGATTTGGTGGAGAGCATGCAGACAAGGACAGTTAGTGTCTGGGCCACACTCCAACCCGGCAGGACACATAACCCAGGACACATATCGCCTCCTTTCAATGAGGTACTTTTTTCCCAGGAGCCTTAGTGAGCCTAGTTTATGCACATTTGCAGAGTGGCTGGTTCCAAATAAATTTTAAAAAATACTGAGCTGGAGAAATGACTCAGTAATAAGAGCACCCGCTGCTCGTACAGAAGACAGGTGTTCAGGGCCTAACACCTACATGATGGCGGGGTAGGAGGGAGGGGGTGGGGGGCAGGGTGTTCAAAATAGCCTGGAACTCCATTCCAGGAGAATTCAATGCCCTCTTCTGTCCTTGGAGGACACTGTACTTGCTTGTACACATACAGACTTAATTTAAAATTAAAATTTAAGCCACTCGGTATTGGAACACACTTCAATCCCAGGACTCAGGAGACAGAGGCAGGCAGGCAGATCTCTGTGAGTTCAAGGCCAGCCTGGTCTACAAAATGAATTCCAAGACAGTCAGAGCTGCAACACAGATAAGCTGTCTTAGGGGGACAGGGTGGGGGTAGGGGGTAAATTTAAATTTGAAAAGTGTTGCTGCCAGGTGTGGTGGCACATATCTTTAATCCCAACACTTAAGGAGACCTACATAGGAGGACCTCTGCACATTCTGGGCTATCCAGGGCTACCATCTGAGAAAGGTCCTATCTCTAGTAAATGAGAGTGGCTAGGATGGCTTAGCAGAGCGCTTACACTCTTACAGAGACCCAGGTGTGGCACGCAGCGCCCTCCTCTGCCTTCTGCAGACACCAGGCATGCACATGATGCACATATTCAGGCAAGACACATAACATTAAAACATTTGTTTTTTTGAAGACAAAAACAAATTTGTAGCCCTGGTTATCCTGGAACTCACTATGTAAACCAGGCTAAAAATCTTAAAAAAAAAAAAAAAAAAAAAACTTGTTGCTACTTGTTGATAAGAAATTTACTCTTTGGGGCAGTGGAAGCACACACCTTTAATCTCAGCACTTGGTAAGCAGAGGCAGGTGGATCTCTGTGAGTTTGAGGCCAGCCTGGTCTACAGCCAGGGTTACACAGTGAAGCCCTGTTCTCCCCCCACCCCACAATAATAAACATTTAAAAAGGCATATACTCATGGGGTCATCTGAGGTCAGTGGAGGTGGAGAAATGCCACATGCATAGCCTCCCCGTTGGCCTACCAGCTCTAACTGGTCCTCTCAGGCCCCCCCACCATCTCTGCCCTCATCCAGAGTAGACTCCATCATGTTGGTGGAGGAGGGCTTCAGTGTGACCAGTGTGGACGCCAGTGACAAGATGCTGAAATATGCACTTAAAGAGCGTTGGAACCGGAGGCAGGAGCCAGCCTTCGACAAGTGGGGTACGTGAGTGCAGCCAGGGCCCCCGGCCACACACTCCCGGTCACTCTTCTCTGCCCTGAGCCCTGGTCTGTGGGGTGGGCTGACCAGTTTTCCTTAGGGTATTGTGCAGTCATCTCCCTAAAAAGGAAGGCTCCCATATCAGAGGAAGATACCAGGCATTGAGAACAAGCTTGTTGAGTCTGGAGAGATGGCTCAGAGGTTAAGGGCACTGGCTGCTGTTCTAGAGGTTCCAAGTTCAATTTCTAGCAACCACATAATGATAGGCTCTTCTGTTATGCAAGCAGAACACTGTATCTATAATAAATAAATGACTTTAAAAAAAAATGAGCTTGGGGGCTGGAGAGATGGCTCAGTGGTTAATCGCACCCTCTGCTCTTCCAGAGGACTCGGGTTCGATTCCCAGCACCCACATGGCAGCTCACAACTGTCTGTAGTTCCAGTTCCAGGCAAAACACCAAGGCAAATAATTAAATAAATAAAGAAGTTTAAAAAAAAAAACCAGGGGCTGGAGAGATGGCTCAGCGGTTAAGAGCACCGTCTGCTCTTCCAGAGGACCCGGGTTCAATTCCCAGCACCCACATGGCAGCTAACAACTGTCTGTAGTTCCAGTTCTAGGCAAACACCAAGGCAGATAAATAAAATAAATAAAGTTTTTTTAAAAAAAAAAAAAACCAATAGAAATAAAATTATAAAAAAAAAAATGAGCTTGTCTTTTTAAACTTTATTTATTTTATTTACTTATTTATTTGCCTTGGTGTTTGCCTGGAACTGGAACTACAGACAGTTGTGAGCTGCCATGTGGGTGCTGGGAATCGAACCCGGGTCCTCTGGAAGAGCAGACAGTGCTCTTAACCGCTGAGCCATCTCTCCAGCCCCTGAGCTTGTCTTTTTGGTGCTAGGGATTGAACTTGGGCATAGTAAGCAGACTCTTGACAACTGAGCTATCCTGCCCACATTTCTGTCTGCCCATGTTGCCTGCTCTGGCTAGGCTAGGTTCAAGTGAGTCTCCTGCCTCAGGGACTAGAGGTGCACACCAACACACAGGACTCTGCAGAGATACTTCTGTCTGCAGTACCCTGCCTCTCCTCCCTGTGAAAGCCCATACGTGGAGAGCTGGCTCTTCCAACAGTGGCTTTCTCCCATTTCACTCTCGTGTCCCTAATGAATCCCATGTGTCCCTGGAGGTGGCTGCTACTGTACTGTGATGTCACTGATCCTGTACTCCTCTCCTGGCCTCCAGTCATTGAAGAAGCCAACTGGCTGACTCTGGACAAAGATGTGCCAGCAGGAGATGGCTTTGACGCTGTCATCTGCCTTGGGAACAGTTTTGCTCACTTGCCAGACTGCAAAGGTGAGCTTGTGGCCTTGGCTGTGCCTTTTGCCTTAAGCTCTGCCACTTCCGGTGACTAGCTAGCTAGCCGCCTTACAAGGCAGACCTTAGTGCTGGCACTTGGGAGGGAGAGCGGTGCTGGAGGCCCAAGCAGACAGTGTCTGTGGCCCTGCCTGGCATCCAGGTGACCAGAGTGAGCACCGGCTGGCACTAAAGAACATTGCAAGCATGGTGCGGCCTGGGGGCCTGCTGGTCATCGATCACCGCAACTACGACCACATCCTCAGCACAGGCTGTGCACCCCCAGGGAAGAACATCTACTATAAGGTCGGGCTGGCTCCGAGTGGGAGGTGTGAGTTGGGAGGACAGAAGCCCCATGGTGTTTTATGGAAGCTAATGTAGCTGCTGCCACTGCTTACAGAGTGACCTGACCAAGGACATCACGACATCAGTGCTGGCAGTGAACAACAAGGCCCACATGGTGACCCTGGACTACACAGTGCAGGTGCCAGGCTCGGGCAGAGATGGCTCTCCCGGCTTCAGGTATGGCATAGTTTGGCAACACTGCGGTGATAGTGGTGGGAGGCCTGAGGGCGGTAGCCCTCACGCTTGGCTGGGGGCCCTTTTACAGCAAGTTCCGGCTTTCTTACTACCCACACTGTTTGGCATCGTTCACGGAGTTGATCCAGGAAGCCTTTGGGGGCAAGTGCCAGCACAGCGTCCTGGGCGACTTCAAGCCTTACAAGCCTGGCCAGGCCTACATCCCCTGCTATTTCATCCATGTGCTCAAGAAGACCAGCTGAATGTGGCTGTGGCCCCTAGAAGACAAGCCCCCTGCCTAGGCAATGGTGACCCCTAGGGTGGGACTAACTCATGTCCCACCCCAGAGCAACTCCTCACAGACACTGCAGCTGGGTCAAGAAAATGTGGAGTCGCCAATACAGTCTGTGTCCTTGTCAGTCCTCTGGGCCTCGTGTCTCTTTCGGAAGTAACATGCTCTCATGGTGTCCACCACCCCCCAGACCTTCCTCATGCCATAACCTTGCCCTTTACCCTGAAGCCTCTCACAACACCAGCAGGGGGCAGGATAGACTTTATTCTCTGTTACAAACTGGTGCCTCAACACTGACCCCCAAGCTGCCAAACTCCAGCCTTCCAGGCCTGGCTCTCCTGAACACAAGGGCCTCCCACTATGGCTCACAAGGTATCTCTTGGAGGAAGCAGCCTTCAGGTGATGTGGCAGCAGGCACCTTCAGCCATGTGGGCAGACGTAAACAAAGATGGCAGGCCGCTCCTAGCAGGCAGCAAACTTGCGCTGGATGCGCTTGTATCGAAGCAGCTCCTGCTCGCTGACAGAGGGCTGCAGCCTGGCTGCGGCCTGCAGCAGGTCCTCCATGGTGAGCAGCAGTGCTGAGTCCCCCAGCTCGAGCCCTGAGGGGTGGCAGGGGAGAGTAAGCTAGCCCACTCTAGCTCAGGAAGCAGAGATCCCTGGAACACCTTCCTGCACGCGTGGCTGTCCCTCTGAGATTCAGGCCCAGGCCTGTTCCCACCTGGGGCTGCCAGGGGGCTCACCTTCCTCCAGGTCTCGAACCCTGCGTTTGAGGGCAGCTGTCATGGCATCAGAACAGAGAGAATAGAGGTCTGCACCTGTCAGCTGGGGTGGGCAGCAATCCAGCACATTCTCCAGGCTCACAGAGGCCTCCAGCTTGAACCTGTGATACCCAGACCAGAAATGTTAAAGCTGGCTTCACCTCCCCCTCAAAAGCCACACTGACTGGCACACATCATCCCCTAGCCATCCCCCGGCCCCAGCCCTCTGACAAAGCATACTTGCGTGTGATAGCACTCAAAACACGCAGCTGGGAGGCCCGGTCCTCACTTGCCCCTACAAACACCAGCTTGTCAAATCTTCAGAGAGACGGAAACAGTAGAAGTGTCAGGGTTGCCAGCATGAGAGCTGAAGGATGTACAGGACAGAGAGGAAGAAAGAAGCCCAAAGGGCCTGGCCTGGTGGGGAGCCGTCTGAGATACCCACCTGCCAGGCCGCAGAAGGGCGGGGTCCAGGAGGTCTGGTCTGTTGGTGGCTCCAATCACAAACACATCCTGAGTGCTGTGCAGCCCGTCCAGCTCGGCTAAGAGCTGAGAGACCACTCTGTGCGGAGGAGGCAAAGGCCAGATGGGCTTGATGGGCTTCTCTTTGAAGGCTCCTTGCTGAGTTCCACCCCATGTCCCTCTCCACACAGGCTGCTCTGCTTCTCAGGGTTCCACACTCATCTCCTTGTTAGCTTCCGTTCTAGCAGTTCTGAATTGGAAGGGCCGATCCCATGCCTCCCATCTGAGATCCCAGACTCGGTTCCCGCTCTGAACTCCTGACCTGTCCATCACACCTCCAGAATCTCCACTTCGCCCCCGGTTTGGAGCTAAGGAGTCTAGTTCATCAAAGAAGATGATGCACGGAGCAGTGGCCCTCGCCCTGGCAAACACTGAGAAAGAGGATCGCAGGAGACGGGGGTCAAGGAGCTTGGAGTCGGGGAGAAGGATGGGAACGGGGCTGACAGTGAATTCAGCCCAGGCAGTCCAGGCAATTGCCCAAATGGGCTGACCGTGAGCTGGGGGCGGAAGGCGGCACAGGCCCACTGGAGTTGAAGAAGGCCCAAGGCTCCACCTCTCCCTCACTCACCTTCCCGCACATTCTCCTCACTTTGGCCCACATACATGTTGATGAGCTCTGGTCCCTTTACACTAGCAACAGAATGGGTGGGTGAGGCCCATCAGACATGTGTAGTCTATACAGTCGTCCCGCTGTCATCTCCTCCCTGTCTCCCACAACCTCCCCCATCTCCTTCCAAGCCCTGCCAACCTGAGGAAGGTGAGGCTGCACTCAGTGGCTACTGCCTTGGCCAGGAGGGTCTTGCCAGTGCCTGGAGGCCCATGGAGCAGAAGGCCTGATCGTCTCAGGCCCAGGCTTAGCAGCTCAGGGTGCTCCAGAGGGAGCTGGATGGTCTCCAGGATCTCCTTCTTCACATCCTGCAGCCCGCCCACATCATGCCAGGACACTGAAGGGATCTAGGACACAGGAGTATAGGGGCACACAAGAGGAAGGAATGCTTACCCCACCTCAAGGACCTGGAGTCTCACCTTAGGTGCGCCCACAGCTTGAGAGTGAGCTGTTTGCAGCTGATCTAAGGCTTGCCCAAAGTCCTCAGCCAGCAGGGGAAAGCCAGCCGCACACAGCTCCCCCTCATCCTCCTCACTCAAGCCGCCTGCCAAACTACAAAGAGAAACAAACATGGGCCAGGCTTACACCTGTGAGACTTCAGTGAGTTCGAGGGCAGCCAAGGCTCAGGCAAGCAGGCGGTGAATTAAGACTGCCACAAAACAGAGAACTAGAAAATGAGACAAGATCACGTCTCTGCACGATGCATTGCCTTCTCCCACCTTACCAGCCACCTTCCCCTGTGCTGAGTCCTTCTTACCCTGAGGCTCTGATCCTGGCACAGGCTACCCGGCTGGTGTGGGTCAGAAGGGCATAGAGGTCCCCTACCACAAAGCCCTAGAGAATCATACAAAGGATACATGAGCATGGCGTAGCAGGCAAAGCCTGTGGGGTCTGAACTCTGGCTGAGGAGAGGCTTTGGTAGTTTCCTGTCTCACAGGACACCAATGACATGGGATGTCTTCTGTATGCTGTGAACACCACTGGTTAACAAAGAGGCCATTGAGGTTGGAGATTTAGCTCAGTGGAAGAATGTTTGCCTAGGAAGCACAAGGCCCTGGGTTTGGTCCTCAGCTCCAGGGGAAAAAAAAAAAAAAAAAAAAAAAAAGGCCGTTTTGACCTATAGAAAGTGAACTTATAGGCAGGCAGGAAATGCAAGCACAGATAAAGGGGAAGGAGGGTGGAGCCAGAGAGATGCTGCAAGCTGCCCCTGAGAGAGAAAGATGTAAAAGTTTAGGTAAGCCATTAGCCATGTGGCAAGAATAGATTCATAGAAATGGGTTAAGATATGAGAGCTGGTTATCAATATGCCTGAGTCATTGGCCAAACAGTTTGTAATTAATATAAGCGTCTGAGTCATTATTTGGGGCTAAGCGGCTGCAGGACTGTGGGTCCAGACCTCAGAGGTAGGCAAGGCAAGAGACTTCTGACTACACTTCATGCAGGACCGAAGTCCTGTGTGTGACTATGAACCTGTGATCGCCCAGATCTCCCAGGCACCTGTGCAGGTACTCACTGCACAGCGCCGTGCCAGCTGGGGCAGGTTCACCTCCTGGCCCAGGGGAAGGTGGGCAGTGAGGGCCTGCAGGACACTGAGACGCTGCTCCTCAGACAGTACGGGCACTTCCAGCTCATGAGGAAAGGCTGTGTGCACATCAGCAGGCAGGTCCTGGGCACGGCTCGTGGTGGCCACCACCATCAGAGGAGGGCAGCTGCAGAAAGAACGGGCAGAGCATGAGGACATGGCTGGTAGCCCTGGAAGTATGGGGACGGTTGGGTTGGTGTCTGTCAGAACTGGGTAGGGGTGAGCACCATCCAAAGTCAAGCTGTGGGGACATCATTACGGGGAGGACTGTGTGTCACAGGAATGCTAGACTGCACCCTCTGGAGCCCCTAGATAGGCAGGTGAGATTTCTGAGAAGCCACCAGGGGTGAGGAAATAAGGAATAAAGAGCTGGAAACTTAGGTGGGGCTTCCCTTCATCATCCACCTCTCTCTCTGTAAGTACCTGCTGAGAGGGTCCTCATCCAGGAGTAGGTGACGTAATGTGGCTACCACACGGGCATCCTCATCCAGCCCATCACGGTCCCGGCCAAGAAGTTCCACAGCGGTCAGCAACAGGATGGCAGGCCTGCAGCGTCGGGCCCGGGAGAAAGTGGCCTGCAGCTTTGTCTGCACAGCCCCACTGCTGTCCGCACAGAGGCTGGAGCACGGCACCTGGGGGAAGACCGGATGGCCAGGACAGCAGATAGGGGAGTCAAAAGCAGACCATCTTTTCTGCAGAGGGTAGGGATGAGCAAAGGAGACACACTGGCCAAGTCTTAGCTATTGTTTACCCCATCTGTTCCGTGGGATGCACAACCTCCCTCCAAGGGGCCTCTGAGTAGCTGAGCATCGTGGGCTACATATCAGCCTGGACCACTGGACTCAAGGGTTAGGGCTGCTAGGTGGTAATGGGGGAACACAGAGGAAGAGAGAGGAAGGCAGAATCTGTGCAGTCGGTCGGGAAGTTGTTGGGGTTCTCCCCAGAGGCCCTCACCTTCAGTAGATGGAGCCCAAGGCGACTACACGCAGCTGTCACTGCTGTGGTCTTCCCACTGCCTGGGGGGCCCCGAAGCAGCACACACCTGGTTCCTGTGAGCAAGGTTCCTCTGCAATCAAGGAATACACACTGTCTCCCACTTTCCACTCACATGTTACTTTTCAGTAACACAGGGGCCCTGGGACCGCTAAGCATCCTGCTTCTCCTGTGCGACCCCGACCCCATCCAGGCTGTCTCTCATGCTATATCTGGTGCTCAGGCAGAAGCACCAAGAATACTTTGCAGCCACAGAACACTGCCTTCAGTGAAGCCTAGTTTTAATAGCTCTGGCCTGAAGAGCACAGGGAGGGGGTCTGAGTTCAGACTTGGGCCACTGGAATGGAGCACTGTGTCCTTTGGGGATGGAATGATAAAGGCCAGGATGGATCATGGGCTCTCCATACAGAAAAGCAGACTCAAGAGAGTCTGCTGGTTGCCTAGACTAGCTGTCCTGGCTTGCAGCCCCCAACTCTGAGTAGATCATTGGGAGTTATTTCCCTGGATGCTGCTCCAAAGGGATGCTCTACGCAGGTCCTTCTCACAGCTTGGATTTATACCTCACTCACCCAGGCTGCAGGTGAGGCTTCAGGATGGCACAGAGCTCATTCACCAAGGCCTCCAGGCCAGGAGGAGACAAGCTATCCCAGGGAGTGGACCTTCCTGAAGACTGCAGGGGCACACGACTCAAGACAGAACCTGCCTGTGAAAATGGGAAGAAGCCACAGTTCACAGCATTTCTGCTCCTTTGTCAGGTCTCCTCCTGCCCAAGGCCTTACCAGGTATAAAGACGTGTGGGTGGTATCTGCCAGGAAGGCACTGGCTGGCCCATCTGGGGCTTCCCCAACTGTTTTCTTCACTTTAAAAAACACCTCCTGCCACCTGCAAGAAAGGGCCAAGACCTAGAATCCATCTTCGGCTCAGCAGGAGCAGGCGGCTTTCTCAGAAAGGATAAACTTAGGAAGAGCACAGGTAAGCACCTTGAGGCTGACATGGTGGGGGTGGGGGATAGATGCTCCTATCTTCCCACTGACCATAGCACATCTGAGGGCAGCTGTGTCTGCCCTTCTGCAATCCCTATTTTGACCATCAGACAGCCTCAGGAGGGTACTTCTCCCAGCATGTCCCAGCCACCCACTCCAAAAGGTGAAGCCACCATCACTAAGCATCACAACGTATGGCTGCATCCACTGGCTTCAGAACAGCCCCTCTGTCCTATACCTCTGCACCAGCGTCCCAGGTCCCAGATAGAAGTAGCCTTGTTTTTTATTCAATAAGCCAACAAATGCTAATTGAAGTTGGATTCCTTAATAATGCTGTCTTACTCTAGTCCTGGGGAGGCTGAAGCAGGATGGCCCTGAGATAGACAGGCTGTATTAAAGAGATATGAGTAGTTCTCTACTCTGGAATTATCTGTGAAGCTGTAGAAATAAATATTTTTCATGTATTCTATGACTTCATTTGACAGGCTGGTGACTGTCAGGACCTGGGGACAGGGAAAGATAGGGAACGATTACTAGTGGGTAGTTTATTTTTGTGGTTAGGAAAGTTCGAGAGTTAGAGATGTCTGCACAATTTTGTAACTACAATAAAAACCACTGAGTTATATACTTGTTTATTTAGAAAGAAGTCTCTCTGTTGTCTAAGATGGCCTAAAATTCATAACCTCAAGTGACACTGTCTCAGTCTCTTCAGCGGGTGGGATGATGGGTACATACCACCATGAGCAGCTGAACCATACACTTTAAAAGGGTAAGAAAGGCCTCACATGGTGGCACATGCCCTAGATCTCAGCACTCGGGAGGTAGAGGCCAGCCTGGTTTACACGGCATGTTCCAGGACAGGCAGGACTACGTTGAGAGACTGTCTCACGGTCCTCCAATCTCCGAGTGGGGCCGGTGAGCCGCCTCAGCGGGTAAAAGCATCTGCTAACAAGCCTGACAGCATGGAGCTGCATCTTCGAAACTCACGAGGTAGGAGCAATGATGGTCTGTCACGAGCTGTCTTCGGATCTCCACAAGCTCCACCAGATTTCATAAATACATAAATGCAATTTTAAAAAATATTACTTTATCCTTTGCAAGGGAAAGACACACGGTCCATAGGCTCGCGCTGATTCTAGTCCAATTTCCTGTGTGTTAGACATCGGGAGTATAACCAGGGCTGGGCAGTCACGGCCAGCGTCACCATGAAGCAGAGGGCCTAAGGCTCCTGCTGAGAAGAGGAAAGTACAGAGTCCAGAGACATGGTGGAACTCTCCTCCTTCTAATTCTTTTTTAACCTTTTTAAAAAGTTATTTATATTTATTTGCTTTAGTGTTTGCCTGGAACTGGGAACTGGAACTACAGACAGTTGTGAGCTGCCATGTGGGTGCTGGGAATCGAACCCGGGTCCTCTGGAAGAGCAGACGGCGCTCTTAACCGCTGAGCCATCTCTCCAGCCCCTCCTCCTTCTAGTCTTAGGCAGTGAGACACCAGGGAAAGCTACACTCCGGGCCTGAGCCCCTCCCGGCTGCAAACCCCTCTACTCACAAGCAGCAAGGTGGTGTGAATGGGAAGGCAGAGGAAGGCTGGTGTTAGAAAGGTCTTGTACATAGGGCTGGGGAGATGGCTCAGCTGGTAAAGTACTACCCAAACAAGTGTGAAGGCCAGAGGTAAGAGCCCTAAGCCACATAGAAGATGGGTGGGTATAGCCACCTGCCTATAACCCCAGCAAGCGCAGGAGGAGACAGGGACTGACTCACCAGGACAAGCTGGCTAGGCAGGCTAGCTTAGACAGACAGAGTTCCAGGTGCAGTGAGAGCCCCTGCCTCAAAATGTAAGGTGGAGAACAATTGAGGACACTTGACATCAACCTTGGGGCCTCCACACACGTGTACCTGCATACTCATGCTCACAAACACATACCCAGAACAAAGCAATTTTCTCTATTATGGCTGGCAGTGGCTGTGTTAAAAGCTAAAACATAAGGAAAAATATGTGATGTGTATTCAACCTAGGGCTTGGTGCATGCAGCTGAAAGCTCAGTGTCTGTACCGAGTGTAGCCGAGTGCACAGCTTCGCACCTCCATCATGCCAGAAATCTTGTCAGTACATCCTGGAATCAGAGCTTAGAAAGCAATGAGAGATGACACTGTGTGGAGAGTTAGAAGGGGACCACATCAGTGCAGGGTGCTGTTCCACTTCAGGGAGTAAGGCCAGTGATCTAGACTTTACCACAACACTGCTGAGGGAATGCCAGCTTGTATCCAGGGAGCATGGGGTTGGGGAGGCAGAGGAAAGGAGAGGCTGAAGAGGATCTGTCAGTGATGGGATTCCTGTCTGTTTCCCTCAGCATGCCCAAGTGGCCTAAAGTCCTATATCTGTCCTTGAACTCACCTGCTTACTGACCCAATCTTAGTTTCCTGGAGACCTGCTCATGAAGAGTTCTGTGCTCAGCACCCAGCAGACAGGCAGGTTTCTGGAGCTGGGTCAGCAGCTGTCCAGAAAATGACCTGCTGGTGTGTCTCAGGGGACCTATCGCCTATTTTCCCTTGACAGTGTGAAATGTGGGTGGCCTTCAGTTTTTCTACAGAAAACTAAGACAAGGGCTGTGAGTTTAGTTTAGTTGGTAGAATGCTTGCCTTGCTAACCAATGTCACCATGAATCAGAGGTATTTAAGCTACTAACTAGGAAGAGAGTAAGAGCAGCCCCGGGTTTGCTCAACAGCACCACATAAAACTGTGTGTGCACACCTATAAATCTCAGGAGTCCAGAGGTAGAAGCAGGAGAATCAGAAATTTAAGGCCTTTATTTAAACATAGATTTTGAGGTTAGCCTGGGCTATATGAAATCCTTTCTCAAAAAAATTACCTAAGTCAAGCTGAACATGGTGGTGCATGCATTTAATCCCAGAATTTGGGAGGTAGATAGAGACAGGTGGGTATCTGTGATTTCCAGGCCAGCCAGAGATACATGGTGAGAGCCTGTCTCAAAACAAAACAGCTAAGTCAGGTATGACAATCTTAGCGCTCAGAAAGCTGGCCTGGAGAACTGCTGCAAGTTCAGGGTCATCCTGGGTCACATAGTGAGTCTGAGGCCACCCTGAGCTACAGAGTAAGACTCCTGGCCAGGCTGGTGTACAGAGCAAGTTTCAAGACAGCCAAAGCTACACAGACAACCATGTCTCAAAACAAAACAACAACAACAAAAAAACCCACACCACACACATAGTACCAGCTTTTAGACATTTGTTAACAAGAGAAACAGAGGCAGGAAGAACCGTAAGTACCAGCCTAGATGCCAGGCCCCTGCTGTGAAACAGGGTTACTATCATAGGGAACACCAGGCACCAACAAAATCAAGCTCTGGATGTTGACAGCAATGAGCCGAGCACTCATGGCAGAGGGTCTCTCTTGGCATAAGACACAGGATGACACAGAAAACCTGAACGATAGCTGTCAAAGCTGGGCTAGCCTGTCAGCTGTGCTCCCTAATAAAACACTAAGGCAGTCTTCCCTTAGAATTCCAGCACTCCCAAGGGTTCTCTTTGCCTTACTAAATCTTTTTTTTTTTTTAATATTTTTTATTTTTATTTTATGTGAATTGGTGTTTTGCCTGCATGTATAACTGTGTAAGGGTGTCAGATCTGGGAATTACAGACAGTTGTTGCTGCCATGTGGATGCTGGGAATTGAACTCAGGTCCTCTGGAAGAACAGTCAGTGCTCTTAACTGCTGAGCTATCTCTCCAGCCCACCTTACTAAATCTTTTAAATAAACCTAAAAACAACAAAAGCAGGTGAGGGCAGCAGGATGGCTCAGCAGGAAAGGGCACTTGCTGCCAAACCTAAAGAGACCTAAGTTCTATTCCCAAACCCCGTAAGAAGATGAAGGTGAGCTCCTTTTGAGAACCACCCTGACCTCCACGTGTGCAGTGTGACACACATGTGCATGAGACCATGAGTGTGCATGTGTGTGCTCACACTCAGATACACACACACCACAATAAACATAAAAGAGGAAAAGATACTACAGGGAATGGGAAACCAGTCTAGAAAAGACAGGACTACTGCCTGCCTGGGGTTAGGGTTAGGGTTAGGGTTACATTCTCCCACCCCATCCCCCCAAACCCCGCCCCGCCCTTTGTAGAAGGCCAAAATAGTCTATTCTTTTTCTTATGAAGAGTTTCTTCATGAGAAGAACTTGAACTTAAGGTCTTCCTGCCTCCACCCCCAAGTGTTACATGTACAGATGTACTCCACCATCCCCAATGTGTATGTGCTGAGGACTGAACCCAGAGGCTCCAACCAAGCTAGGCAATCGCTCAACACTTAACTGTTGACTCAGTGTTGTGTGAATCACATATAGACCCCTTCACATGCTAGGCAAGTGCTTTGCCACTTATACCCCAGCCCTCCGCAGTGCTTCTTAACCTGCCTTTGCTTATGTCCACTTGGGAACCAGAAAGTGCATTTTTTCCACTCCAACAGTAACAAAATATCCCTTAGCACGAAACTATTACCTACAACTTGAGAGGAGTCTACTGAACTGCAGGTAGCTCGTGACTGGGACTACAGAGGAGCAGGCAGCTGCATACCTAGGCAGTTTCTCCAGGCGTCCTTCCAGAATCTCAACTTGCCCAGCTGTTGGTACACACAGCACATCCCCTTCCTGGACCACCCTGCAACACATCGGTAGCCTTAGTCAGCTCACAGTGGGAGTGTCAGGAGCGTGACTGACACATCTGGGCCTACTCCCAATAAGACCCACAGCTTCCAATTTTCTAGGAAATAATTAAGACTTTGATTGAGTTGGGGAAATGATAGTGAGACTAGAGACAAAGAGCACCCCTGGCTTTTGCCCAAAACAGTCCTTTTTTTCTAGAACTTTCAAATCACCTCATGGTCATTTCAAGGCTCCCTGACACAATACTGCTGATAATGCAGTTCTCTTAAGCCAACAGCCCTGGGATACCTGAACCTGAGGCATGGATGGGAGGGGAGAACAAGGTGAGGTGCTCTTTTTAAAAGGTACAGGCAGCTAACCTGGGTGTGTGAAAGTGCTGGTAAAGAACATGGTCATAATTTCCATTAGCGCTGTAGTGAGGTGAGGACACAATTTCAAGGTGTAACTCTCTAGCAAATGGAGGCCCAGACAGCAGTGAAGAGCTTCTTCTTCTCTCTTCAGGGGTGATGGAGCCTTCCAAATATCTCTAACGGAGAAACATCACCGCTTTACAACCTCCAAGGAGACAGCTTTTACCCCCTCAGCATCCAGTGTCTACACCTGCCTTTTGTTTTTACAATATCAAGGCCAGAAGCCTGAGGCAGTCAGACTGCATATCTGTTGTCCTTACAAAACCAAAAGCTCTCCTAATGTGTACTAAAACACCATGTTAACTCTTCGTGATTCTGCTTCCAAAAAGTTGCCTGTGAAAGGTTTCTGGGCCTTTCTTAGAAACCTGTCACTTAGCCCAAAGCCTTCAAAAGTGAAGTGCAAAGAAATGTGTATTTGCAAGTCTTGTTTGTTTCTGAGACAGTTCCACATGCCCAGACTGGCCTCCATGTTGGTGGGAGTGCTCTTGAATTCTAAATCTTCCTGCCCCCAACACTTTCCCAAGTGCTGGAATTACAGGCAAGCACCATCATGCCTTGTGCCTATAAACTCTTTGAATGACATTAGGCAGCTACTGGGATTGACACTAAGTGATCTTTGGTGAAGACACTGAATTCTGACTGTAGGAAAGGATGTGGTTTTGTTGTCTCATTCTATAGCTCAGGTTGACCATCAACTCAGCAATTTTCCTGCCTCAGCTTCTCAAATTCTAGGACTACAGATAGGAGCTACCCTGGCCAGCTTTAGATACAACCTCACCAAGCTACAAGGGCTGTTTCAGCTGAATTAGCTCCAACATACCAGTTTCCTTCAGTCAGAAGGAAACCCACATCCACTGTTACTCACATAGGGGTGTCTTGTGGACTTGTTTGCTTGGTGTGGTTGGGGTGCTAGGGATGGATCCAGGGCTTCTCAGGGCTTGTCAAATGCTCTTTCACTGAGCCACATCTTAGCCTCATCTCACACTATTAACTGGTCACTCACCTAACAAGTTTCTACACTGATGAACATGTTCTGTTTCTACATGTGACCATTGGGTACCTGAGAGGAGTTAAATCAACTCAACAACTGATGTTTTAGCTAATTAATTTCATGTACTCTTATATGCTTAGAGACTAAACTGTATCCCCCCATCCCACTCCCAAACACAACTGCTACTTTTAAAAGTAAAGGCAGAAATCAAAACACTTGGAGAACGTCTCTTAAATGTATTTAATAAGATGTGAAATGCCAGGGACCAAAAATAACAAAGAGCTCTTTCAAGTAATTTACAATATGTGATCGAGGACTAGGCAGATTATGCAATCATAAAAAGAATACAAGAAATATCCTAACAAAGACTCACCAGGCTAGAGGGGAAAGAGAGGTTAGGGTGCTGAAAGCGAAACAGGATTTAAGGAGTTTTCATTTTTAGGCAGGCCTTGAAGTACAGGACAGTAGAATAAAGTTAGATAGATAGTAGATAGGAGAATAAAGTAGATAAAGTTAGAATAGGAAGTCAATGAAAAGCATAAACAGAAGGTACTGAGCTACCTTTCTAAAGCAGCAACCCAGTTACTGATTAGCGTTGAAGAGTATGCACCTCACCTTTCATCTGAACACATGCAAGCTCTTCTCATGCACCAATACACTACGGAGACAGTCCGCTAATAGAGAATGGGTAAACAAGCTAAGAGACCTCTAGTGCAAAGTCTAAGACTGTAAAGCACAGGGACCCTACTACAGTTAGCCTTCCAATTCAGTTAAGACAGGTTAAGAGGGCGGAAGGAAAAGAAAGTATTCCTGACCTGAATTTTGAGCTCTCCCACTTCCAGGGGGTCACAGCCGAGATTAAAAGCCAGAGTAGCAGGCACAAACACCAGTCCATCAGCGAGTGGCTCTCCCAGTTGCCCAGAGCTGGGTCCCAGTCTCTCAGACAGGTCCCAGCGAGGTTCTAGTACCTGTACTTTAGTCAAGTGCGGCTGGGAGGTGTTTGGTAACTCTCCGAGTCGGGTCACCCATACCCATTCGCCTTGGAAGAGCCCAAGACCTCGGAGACAGCTCCGGGTCACACCCAATGCATCTCCACTCCCTCCCAAAACTCCTTTAAGTTGCCGGACGACATGGGAAACGGCAAAGGAGGATACCACGGGCGGGGGTGGGGGGTGACTGTGGTCCCTACTCTCAGGGCCCAGTTTGGCCCGGCCGCGGAGCTCAGTTACAGCCAGCCGCGTACCTGGGCCCAGAAGCCCTTGCAAGGCCGGCCGCGTCTCTAGCACTCGCGAACTGGGCACGGGCAGGGTCTCCCCGCGGCGCACCAGCAGCGGCCCGACTCGAGGCCCAAGCCCAGGCCCGGGAGATGTGCCAAGCAGCGCCCAGCCCAGCGCCGGAGGCCTCCGCACAGGCCGAGCTCGCACTCGGGCCCCCGGGCCTAACGCCAGGAGCCGCAGCAACGCATGGCTCACCAGCAGCTGCGGAGGTCCGGGCCCTCGCTGCTCGCTCTGGGAGGCCGGACCGTCTAGGGCCGTAACGAGCAGCGCGGGTCCCGCAGGGCTTTCGCTCGCTGGCCGCAGCGCCAGCACCAGACCCAGCCCTGTCGCGGGCCACGGACCCCCGGGGGGTAGCAACACTGCCAATGGCGGCGTCTCAGTCGGGAAGGGTTCCAGGACGCGCAAGACAGCCAGCGCCATGGCCACTGACAACTGAGCACCTCCACTTCCGGAACTAGCGACCGGAAACCTCCCAGGCTCCAGAGGCGTTTCCGCTTCCGGCAGGAAAGTGGGAGGGGCGTCGGTGGCAGAGTCCGCCCCTGGGAAGAAGTACTGAGCGCGGGCTGGTTAGACCTCCACCCGACGCATGCGCGTTTTGAATCTGCGTGTAGGAATCATTTTCCTTTGCTTTTCAGTAGGGGAAATAACGCCCTCTCAGTAATCATGCCTCCTAACACGTACTCAGTATTTTACTGATCAAGAGTGATTGCTGTGAAAAGGGGACGGAGTCCATTTTTCTTTTTTTTTTTCCTGAGGAAATCTTAGTTTGTCCCCACTCAGCTGTAGGCACTGGAGGCTTGAATGCTGCAGGGAACGCTGTAAGACTGAGTGGTAGGATTACAAAACTGTTCCAGACATGCTTATATGTTTGTAGTTATGTAGTGGCTGCTGACTCAATTACTGCATGTGATTCACGTAGCCCCGTAGTTCGGCGCCTGCTATCCCTGTCCCCATACACCTTACACAAAGCCCGTGTTCCAGCGTCTCGGGTCCTTAGTGTTCGCTATTATTCCCACCAAACTTTAAGATTGAACAGTTTATCTCAGACAGAGAGAAAGGGTTGGCTTCTGTGGAGGGAACTGAGCCAACAGCCTGTACTGTTACTTGGATTTCATCGTTGTCTTCACTCTACTGCCCCATTACATCAGTGATAGGTTACATTTCTTTTTTTTTTTTAATATTTATTTTTATTTTTGTGTAAGGGTGTCAGATCTTGGAATTACAGACAGTTGTTAGCTGCCATGTGGATGCTGGGAATCGAATTCAGGTCCTCCAGAAGAACAATCAGTGCTCTTAACCGCTGAGCCATCTCTCCAGCCCCGGATAGGTTACATTTCTAATTAACAGTTACTGGTGATGTAATGTTTCCTTACATTTAATCAGCTACTGCCTTTTTTCTGAATCTTGTATTTTCT
>PVIH01007516.1:70776-88155 GCA_004025045.1 Sigmodon hispidus
AAAAAAAAAAAAAAAAAAAAAAAAAAAAAAAAAAAAAAAAAAAAAAAAAAAAAAAAAGAAAAGTTTGAATGCCAGACATCTGAAAGTTGAGTATTAGAAATATATGTATTAAAATGTCTTTATCCCCTGGAAGATGAGAAAATATTTAGATTTCTGATTATATTTCCTGGAAATACCTTAGTTCATAAACCTGAAATTGGGCTGGGGATATAACTGAGTTAGTTCTTCAAGTGCTTATCTGGCAGTGGTGAGGTCCTGCGTTTGAAACCAGGTGTAGTGGTACACTCTGTCTTCCTAACCGTTGGGTAGGTAGAGGCAACAGCTACATAGTGCATTTGAAGCCCGCCTAGGATACATGAGGGCCTGTCTCAAATAATATTGTCCATTCTCTCTTCTTTTTATATGTGCATGTGTTCATTGTGTGCACATGTGTAATGTGTAATCTTACTTCTGCACATGTAAACATTCATTTGGAGGCCAATTTTTTTTTTAACAGAAGTAAACTTTTGTTTCTCAAATTTTTCAAATTAAACTGGCTGAGTTGGCTGCTTTGAGGGGGTTAGTCAAAGAGACCAAATCCCATATCCTCATCTGATTCCTCCGACTCTTCCTTGGCTTCAGCCTTGGCTGGGGCTGCGGCTGCAGCAGGAGCAGCAGTTGTGGCAGCGGCCACAGGGGCAGCGGCCACAAAAGCAGATGGATCAGCCAAGAAGGCCTTGACCTTTTCAGCAAGTGAGAAGGTGTAATCAGTCTCCACAGACAAAGCCTGAACCCGCTTGTACCCATTGATGATAGAGTGTGGCACTGAGGCAATAGTCAGGTAACCAATCTGCAGACAAACACTGGCAACATTTCTAACACCCTCCAGGAAGCAAGAGTGCAGAGCCTGCTCTGTGATGTCAAGCACTTCAGGGTTGTAAATGCTGCCATTGTCAAACACCTGCTGGATGATCAGCCCAAAGGAGAAGGGAGAGATGTTCAGCAAGTTCAGCAGTGTGGCTTCACTGGCTCCTACTTTGTCTCCAGTTTTTATCAGCTGCACATCACTCAGAATCTCAATGGTACCTCTGGAGATTTTAGTGGTGATGCCTAAAGCCTGAAAGAAAGAGGTCTTCTCGGGCCCCAGACCAGTGCTCTGGGCTGGCACAGTGACCTCACAAGGGGCAATGGCACCAACACGGGCAGCAGCAGGCACCTTATTGGCCAGCAGCATGTCCCTAATCTCAGTGAGGTCCTCCTTAGTGAACACAAAGCCCACATTCCCCGGATATGAGGCAACAGTTTCTCCAGAGCTGAGTTGTTTTCCAGGTGCCCCCTGATGGCCTTCCTCATCATGGTGTTCTTGCCCATCAGCACCACAGCCTTTCCTTGCAGGGACATGCGAATCTGCTGCATCTGCTTGGAGCCCACATTGTCTGCTCCCACAATGAAGCATTTTGGGTAATCATCCAAAAGTTGGATGATCTTAAGGAAGTAGTTGGACTTCCAGGTCGCCCTGTCTTCCCTGGGCATCATGGCGGTGCGTCAGGGATTGCCACGCAGGGTTTAAAGACGATGTCACTCTGACGAGGATGCCTGGCAAAAGAAACGAGGCCAAATTTTAAGGTCATGTTGTTGTGTGACAAACTTTTCCTGGGGAGGTGACACAACACATGTCTTCTCACCCCAGATATGGATCTCGTGACAGACTGAAGTTCAGATACCAACTAACTCCAACTTGGCGACCCAATGAGCTTTATTGCAGTTACAGGAATTGGGTGAGTGCTGACTCACCTGAGCAAAAAGGACTCAAAGACAGCTGCATCACCAGCCCACCCCAGCATGGTGACAGCTCTCAGAGCTGGGGACCTGCAGCAGCTCAACAGGTTAGAGAGTATCCTTTCTGAGTACCTCACTATATTGCATACTGAATTTCTTCAGTTTCAGGGTCTTCCCTGCTTAAGGAGCTTTCTGCAGGATGAATTGGTGTGTGTGTGGGGGGTGAGACAGGTTTTTCTGTGTGACATGGTTGTCTGGACCTTGCTCTGTAGACCATCTGGCCTGGAGCTTACAGAGATCCTCCTGCCTCTGACTCCCCAGTGCTGGCTGGGATTAGAGGCATGTGCCACCACTGCCCAGCCAGGATGAAATGTTTTATCTTGGGAGACAACTGGTATGTAACACAAGTGTGTTCTGAAATTGCTCTCCACAATATTTTTTTTTTAAGACAGCTCACTGTACCTAGAGCTAACTAATTGATCTGGCTAGTCTGGTTGGCCAGCAGACCTAAGGAATCCTTCTGTTTCTACCCTGGTCGGTGCAGGGTTAACTGATTTGTGTTTACACTCAGCCTTCACATGGATGCTGGGTAGCCTCTTGAGTATTGAACTTGGCTTCTCATGCTTTTTCAGCAAGCGCTGACGGTGAAAATGACATCTTCACAGCCCTTCCCTCTCAGTTTCCTGAACTCACTGTCGCCAAAACTGGCTCTAAACTCCTGATCCTTCCTCCTCCACCTCTCGAGTCCTGGAATTCTAAGTGCTCTACCATGTCTGTATTTCTCTTCATTGATTTTTTTTTTTTCAGGCACAGTTTGTTTCTCTGTGTAACAGCCCTGGTTGTCCTGGAACTCAATCTGTAAACCAGGCTAGCCTCAATTACATAGATCTGCCTGCCTCTGTCTCCTAAATGCTGAGAGATTAAAGGCATTTGCCACCAAGACCAGCCCTTCTCTTGATTTTTTTGAGACAGGGTTTTGCTATAAATTCCTGGGTGGCCTTGAACTCATGGTTATCTTTCCTCAGCCTCTTGAGTGTGAGAATTTTAGCTGTCACCATCATAGTTGGCTAAATCAGTGTTCACATACACATGGGGATTAAACCCAAACACTCACACATGCTTGGCCAGCACACTATTACTGACCTGCAATCCCAGTCCCTCATTTGAAATTGCAGAACAGCAAGCAAAAAGGTACTAGGACTGCACATGGTTCTCATCTGTGAACCCAGCACCTTAGAGGCTGAGGAAAGACACTGGAGCAAGAACTAAAAAAAAAAAAAAAAAAAAAAAATGGGTACTTGGATTCACATAGATAAAAAAATCTCATTTTCAGCCTAAGTATATGTCTTTGTCCCTGCTTCCTAGATGAACCAAGGACTGTAGGTTCATAGAGGATACACAGGCAAGCTCTATGCTGCAGGATTACCATGCATCTTGAGGCTTTGGGTATGGGCAAGCAGATTTGTTACCCTACCTCAATTACATTCATATACAAATGTCCACCCCCAAGTAAACATCTTTCTCCTCATGCTGTTCGCCCTGCAAATAATAGTAGAAATGTGGTCCACTGTGGGTGGCCTTGAACTCATTATTATTATTATTATTATTATTATTTAAACTTTATTTATTTATTTATTTATTTGTGTTGGTGTTTGCCTGGAACTGGAACTACAGACTGTTGTTAGCTGCCATGTGGGTGCTGGGAATTGAACCCGGGTCCTCTGGAAGAGCAGACGGTGCTCTTAACCGCTGAGCCATCTCTCCAGCCCCGAACTCATTATTATTAATAAAGCTAAATGCTATTCCTCTATGAGAGCCAGGATCCTACATTTGCAGTTCTTGCCTCATGCTCAGTCTTCAGCCAACCATAGCCTTCACTCCTCTGAAGCTTCCCTGGCAAAGATCACCTGACACCTCCCTCCTAACGGCAAAATGAAGGTGTTACTAGTCAGTGTTTATCACTCTCTGTCTGCCTCTGGCCAATCCTCACTGCCTTTGCCATTAGAACAACCAGTTTCCTCTGGCCATCTTTCATCACTTATGAAGTCATCCTTAAACTCCTCCTTCTCTTTTACCAATCCAATGACTCATCAAATCCTGTTGTCTGTACACATCTCCTGATTCCATCATCTCTTTTTCATTAATTTTTTTTTTAAATTTAAAATCTATTTGTGTGAGTGTGTACTACCTGTGTGAAGGTGCTAATGGAAGCCAGAAGAGGGTGCCAGATCTCCTGGAGCTGGAGTTACAGGCAGTGTGAACCAATTGATATGGATAGTGGACACCTAACTCAGGTTCTCTGGAAGAGCAGCAAGTACTCTTAAACACTAAGTTATGTCTCCAGCCTATCTTTCTCATTCTATTAAAAAATTATTTATAAAATTATGTGTATGTATGCATATGTGTAAGTACATGTACCTACAGAGTCTGGAAGAGGGTGTCAGATCCCCTGGAGCAGGAGCTAAAGGCAGTTGTGAGCCAGCTAATATGGGTGCTGGGAACTGGATTCAGGTCCTCTGGAAGAGCACCAAGTATTTTTAACCACTCAGCCATCTCTTTAGCTTCCAGCTTTGCCATTCTTTTTTTTTTTTTTTTTAATTTTGATTTATTTGCCTGAAAGTGGGCACTGGAACTACCAGACAGTTGTGAGCTGTCATGTGGGTGCTGGGAATTAAACCCCAGTCCTTTGGAAGAGCAGTCAGTGTTCTTAACCACTGAGCCATTTCTCCAGCCCCCCAGCTTTGCCATTCTTATGGCTACTCTGTTATGTAAGAATTATCAGCTACTTATTTGTTTAGTTATTTGTGCTGCTGGGGGAATCCAAGGCCTCTTACTTTTGGAACAAGCAGCTACAAGCTTATTTTTAACTTTTTACTCATGAGGGTTTTTGTTGTTGTTGTTGTTTTGAGATAAGGTCCTGACTTTTGAGACAAGATCTGTAACTCCTGATTCCCCTCTACCTTCCAAGTGCTGGGATTATAGTGGTAAAATACCACACCCAGCTCCCACAGGCTAATTTTTGATGAACCTCTTCCAATTTCTTAATGTAATCTTTTGACTACGAGGGTAACTAAGCTATATTCCTCCACACCACTCTATGGTTTGTGTAATTTATGACATTGTATTTTAATCATTTTATACAAGTCTGCGTAACTTTTGAGAATAGGAACTCCCTGAGGGCAAGCACCCAGTCTTGTCCACTAGAACACCAGCTTGGGTGCAGCGGTGGCGTCACAGGCAACGAAGAGATAGGATTTCTGGGACACCGAACCATGAGGCTACTTTTCCACTTCTTCATTCTCAGTGGCTCAAACGTTTACGGAGTAGGTACCGGGACCCAGGTCTTGAAGCTGCAGTGACCTGGGATTCTCATTTTATTTCAGTAGGGTTCCACCGCTGATATGCTTCCCCTCTGCTCCTCTGCAACTGTGAACTAGGACAGACTTGAATGCACAGGAGGACCCTTGGGAGTCTTCTCTATCAATTTGACCTGTGCAATTTGAGCTACTTAAACTCCTGTGAAGAAAGGTGCCCTTTCATGTTAGGGCCTCTTTCCTGGAGTTCGGACGAGGCAGGGCGGGTAGCAGAGCAGAAGAAAATGTGAGAGCCACTTCTGGAGGGAAGAAGCCGAGCTCCAAGGAATGAAGAATAGCAGAGGACGACGTACACGCTACGCCGGAGAGCGACATTGCCAGCCCAGCTCGGGTTTCCCCATGGCCCCGCCTCCTCCACGAAGCCCGACCCTCTCTAGGGCGGGACCTCCCCCTCCAGCCAATTCTGGGAGTCGAACCCTGGCGGTTTGTACTCTTTCTTTCCAATGAGAAAAAAAGGAAGCCGCCTGGCTCCAATGACCAATCCGAGGAGGCGGCGCCTGGTTGTCAGGCAGGTTTGTAAGAGTTAGGGCCAATTGGAGGCGCAGCCACTGCTCGGCCCGGGCGCAGCGCGCAGGCGGTGGCGAAGAGACGCCGAACGGGCCGAGTGCGGCCGAGCAGAGCCGGAGCCGGAGCGGGGCCGCAGGAGCCGGGCCGGGTGTGGACCGGCCGAGATGCCCTATAAACTGAAGAAGGATAAGGTGAGCGTGGCCTTTGCCCTTGTGCCTCCGCCGCGGGGCCTGCGCGGAGCTCTGGGAGGGGCCCGAGGCAGGCCCGGGACAGCCTCAGATTGACCCTCGGGTCCGGCCCCCCGCAGCACTCCGGGGGCCCAGCCCCTGGGCCGCGCGGCTGGCAACACCCGCATCCCGTGCAGCAGCTGGGACAGCTCTCCCTGTCCGGGACAGATTCCCCCCCACACACCTTCCTTTCCTCTTTGCTTCTACCCCCGGCCCCTCCAGATCTGCTTCACTCCTAGCTCACTCCCTTGCCCTTTCTCCCCGCCTTCCTCTGTCCTCGATCCCCCACGGGTTTGGGACAGTCCTCATCTAAGAATGCATCTTCCTCCAGTACTCCCCCCACCCCCGCCCTTTGCAGCCCCTTCCCTCCTCTCCTCACTAGCCTATAAACGGCTTCTCCACAGTTCTGTACAGCCCCTTCTCCCTCTACAAGCCCCTGACCTAAAACCGCTCTGCTTTTTCTCTCCTCTGCCCAAATCTGGCCTAGGCCCCTCCCTCAAGTCTTCCTTTACACACAAACTTGTAAGCCAGGACTGATCCCTTCCTTCTGTTGGAGGAATCCCATACCGTCGGTGCTAGAAGGGAGCTTTTGAGCACATGCATCTTAGTCCCTGGTGGTACAGATGAGGAGACTGAGGCCGAGTCAAGGGAAGGGACTTGTCCAAGGTCACACATCCTGCTAGAGGCCCCGCTGCAATATCAGGTCTCCCGACTTGGATGGCTCTTCTGTGCAAGTGTCTAACTGGCATCAGCTGGCTCCCGTGCTCACCCTAAACTAGACACGGTTCTAATCTGAACAGGTTCCTCCCCTTATTCCTTAGCATAACCTTTGCATTTCCTTTTTTGCACCGGGGCTGGATTTCTCTCTCTCTTGAGGTATATTAAAGCAGGAATCTGCCCTGATCTGTTTAGTTTTCTTCTTATTCTGCAGTCCAGCCATCCCTGGACATTCAACTTTGTCAGAATGTCCTTACACAGGCCATTTCTTTATTAACTTGCATTGATAGAGATCAAGCCTAGGGTCTTGCACATGCTAAGCATGTGCAGTAGCACAGAGCCACACTCCAGTCTCCAGGCCGTTGATTGGCATTGCCTTTTTTTTTTTTTTACCTTCCGTCTCCACACCGCCTTCACCTGCTCCTCATCCCTGTCTCCTAGCCTTTGTTTCCTGCTGTTGCTGAGATCTGACTCAGAGGTGTGCTTCCTCTGAGGTACAGACTTATCTAGGGATGCTAGGATACCAGTTACAGCCTCCCCCAGCTTTCCTTCTCCTGGGGCCGGCTCTGACCTGGTATTGTGGTCCACCCTCCTGAAGACCCCACAGGTGAATTGCATTCTTTGCCCCCCAGGTGAGTTGCCATGCTACCACCTCACTTTATCAATCAAATTCTTTATCCTGGGGCTGTTGTGCGTTTGCCAGGTATCTGTGATTATGGGTTGTCACTAATAACTTCTCAAGAGTCTGAGATTTAGAGCATAAGGCTGGTGATGATATACTAGGTGCTGAACCTCTTTAGGGTGGGCTGAACAGAGCTGTGTGCCCTCCTCAGTCCGGTCCTTGGGAGTGGGCTTACCAGTATAGTTTGGGACATTCACCTGTAGAAACTGCACACTCAAGATAGCTAAACTGGGAACTGAGGTGTGGAGTTCAGAGTAACTAGTGAGAGCCTTACCTGTCTGTAGTTTTTAGTCTGTGGGTCAGATCTTGTACCATCTGTAGAAAGCCTTTGCCTACCAGATGATTGAAAACTAGGGGAGGTATTCTTAGGCTTCCTTAGGCCATGAGGGATTTGGTTGAGAAAGGTTTTGGGAGGATTGGGATGCATGGAAGCAGGTGCGGAACCCTTTATGAGATTTAATCTCTTGCATTAGGGTTTTGGCTGTATTTGGCCTCCTTAAAGTTCTGAGGGGGAGATGACAGTATGACTGAGGTGTGCCGGGATGGAGGCACAAAGACAGGTGGGTGGAGGCTCCTTATTGCTCATCCATCACCTGTCCCCTTGCTCCTTTATCTCTGGTCCCGGTTCTCACTGTTGTTCATGGCTTCCTCTGTGGAGTCTTTGCTGAGCCTTCCTTTGGGCCCACTTACCAGACTTTGTGTGTGCGAATGAACTCTGGACAACTCTTGTCTTCCTTGAGGTCATAACTAAACTCTGTTGAGGTTGGCATCTCCACTACACACAGTAGGCAGATGCTGAGTCGGTCTTAAGGGAGATTTTCATCCTTCTCTTCAGAAATTGGATTTAGGTCTTTTATTTTCCTGCATGAAGGTGAAGGACCCTGTTCCTTCCCGCTTTCTTATTCATAATAATAGAATTAGCCAACAATATGACTTTATGTGCCAGACACTGGACTAAGGGAAGTGGGTCCTGTACTGCTTTTGTTAACAGGTGAAGCCGGTGGCCAGTTCCCTCCTCACTCACTTAACTGCTAAGCGTAGAGCTCAAAACACAGTGCTGGCCCTAGACGCCAGTGCCTCACATGCGACAGCTGGCCCGGGCCACAGTGTGTGCTTCACCTGTTCTTGAGAAGACAGAGAGCAAGGCTTGTGGGCCCTGTTCCCCTATACCCACTCACACCCACACGCCCGGGCAGCTGAGTGCCGTAGGGTGGGTGGAGGGACAGGAAAAGTAAGCAGCTTAGCATCCAGCACAGAGAGCAGACTTGAAGCCGGTCAGCTTTGTTGGAGGGCCTGTGGCTGCGGTGTGCTGTAGTCACTTTGGTGTGTGTCCGGCTGCACCTTCCCTGTCTTGCTGTGAGCCATTGAGAAGAGTCAGTATGGCCAGCCTGGTCAGTGGGCAGTGGGAGAGGGCTCCGCCCAAAGAAGCCCCTTACCCCGTGCAGAACATCAAACTGCTCCCTATCCGAGAACGGTTTTCCTTCTCTACCCCCAGAAAGCCTTCTCCCTGTTCAGCCCACACATAACTCTTCTCCCTGAGATCCTTTTGCCCCCATAGTCACACTCATTTGATTTGACACTTACTAAAGGGGTGTGGCTGTTGTTGAATTGCAGACTCAGAGCTGGGATGATTTTCAAGCTCCTCCAAACCAGCTCTCTTCTAAGGCTTGAATCCTTTTGCAGTACACCTTAGAGGAGGCCATTCAGCCTCTGCTCAGACGCTCGGGCCTGGGAGCTTTCGGCCTCACTGAACAGTCTGGGGACATCCACCCTTGTTAGCTTGTCTGTCTTCTCTGAGCATCAGCCCATTTCTCTTGTTCCTCAGAGTCCAGGAGATGAGTTGTGTCTTCAGTATACATGGCAGCCTCTCCTCTGCCGCTTAAGCTTCATCTCCCCCTACATCTGCTAACTGCCCCAGCTCTGCAGCTGTTGCACTTGAGGCTGAGCTCTGCATACACTGCTAGAATGGGCTGCATTTTCCTTCACAAGTCAGGTTTACTGCCCATTCCACAGGCTCATGCTCATGACTAGACCAGACTCACTAGCTTGGTTCTGTCAGGACCAGGCACTCCATATCGGTCTGTTAAGTGGGTGGAAGTTTCTAGACCGTAGTGGATGCCACAGCATTGATTTGGGTTGCAGTCAGAGCTGTGTTCTCAAGTCTCTTTGACATTCTCCCCGTCCTGTCCCTGTGTGGTTGCTTTTGCTTTGGCTCAGAGCATGGGAAGAGATGCTGGACAGGCCAGGGCTCTGAGCCAGTTGCCAGGTTCCCAAGGGAACCTTTAGATTGGTGCTCACAGTTTGTTAACAATTCAGGACTTCACCTCCATCTCTGGCCTACTGCTTGTTGCCTGAGGCAATCTTAGCTAACATTTTCAGTGGAACCTTCTAATCAGTTAGCAGCCTGTTAAACACCTATAGCAGTGCCCCTTTGTTTGGGTGCTGCTTATAACATCTAAACAAATGCCTCTGGGTCTTTCTGCATGACCCCGAGGGGAGAGGGGTGGCTTTTGCTGTGCTCTAGCGTGGAATCCATTGGCACCTCTGACCAAGTTGCCTAGAGGCCAGTCTGACCAGCTTGTTTTGGTTATTGATGCTATTCTAGTAAGCCATCCTGATTGAGGGCTTTCTAAGCTTGTGAGGAGACAGGAGAAGGGTATTGTCATGCCTCATTATTAGATTGAGGCTGGCTTCCTAACCAGATCTAAACTCTGTGGAAGGGCTCAATCTCCTTAGTGTGTCCCAGGTCAAGACAGTAGGATTTTTATTTCTTTTTGGTTTTTCGAGACAGGCTTTCTCTGTGTAGCTAGTTCTCTGGCTGTCCAGGAACTTGCTCTATAGACTAGGCTAGCCTTACACTCAGGTATCCCCCTGCCTCTGCCTCCTGAGTGCTGGAAAGAAAGGCATGGCCATCATGCCTGGCTGATACAGTAGGTTTTAACTGAATCAGTTGGACAGTGTGTAGTTAAAGACCTAGGAGGGGCTTGGAGATCGTTCAGTGATAGAGTGTTTGCCTAGCATAGACAAGGCCTTTGGTTTGATCCCCAGTACGGCAAAAAGGAAAAGATTTAAGAGGCTCAGGTAAGGCCTCTCCTTTCTCTTGGCTCTACTAACCCAGGCTCCATCCTCTCTCAGCAGGAACCTCCCAAGCTTGCCAAAGGCACAGCCAAGCCCAGCAGCTCGAGCAAAGATGGCGGAGGGGAGACCGCAGATGAGGTAAAAGATGTTTCACTGCAGGTGGTAGCTGCAGTTCCCTGATGGCTGGGGAAGGGTCCAAGGGGACAGCCACACAGGCAAAGGCACCTACAGCCTAGGTGGGACGGCACGTCTCAAGCTGCTTTGGGGCAGGATTTGGCTGGCATAGAGCAAACAAGTGCTCTAACTCTGCGATTCCTTAGATGCTGTGGATCTCTACCTGCCACTTTGCAGTGTTGGTAACTCCTTTCTCAATGGCAGGGCTGTGGCCAGTAGTGGGGCCCATGCTTAGTATGTTTAAGGCCTTGGGTTTAATTTCCAGCATGCTCAAGTGTGTTTTGCATGGATATCTTTCTTAGGGTAAAAACCATGGAAAGATGCGAGGTCTGCTATGCATGCCTGTAAACTCATCATTTAGGAAGCTGAGGGTCACAAGTTTGGGGCCTAGCCTGTGTGATAATACAGTAAAGACCCTGACTCAAGGGGTGGGGGGCATGTGGTCCTGGGAAAAAGGGAAAAAGTTTACTAGCGCTTCATAGGATGACAGGCCACTTTGGAATGAACCTAGGCGGGGCAGGGGCTTGGGAGTGGCTGGTGTCCCTGAGTTGGGCAGGGCTGGGCCCACTGCTCTTGGTCTCAGTGTGACCAAAGGACAGTCATGAACAGAGGTCAGCACAGCTCAGTTAACTGGGGCTGTAAAGCAATAAACAGGCAAACAAGATAACCCTGAGAGTAGAGGGCTTTAGGGACGTTCAGGGGTGTCCTGGGGAGCTTTGTTTACTTGTGATGCTGGTCTTGTGCCTTCCCTGAGAAGGGAGACTGATTGATTGACAAGTGTTTGTGGTAACTATGGATTTAGATTTTCCAGGCTACTCGTTGTTCCTGTACCCTCCAAAGAGATGTGATTAATGCTTGCATTGGTGACCATTGCTTTAGGACTTGGAAAGTAATCAAGAGAAATAGGCTAGGTTTCTTGCCTGATTTGCAGACTTAGGAAGTCACAGACCACAGTACAGTAGTGCCCCTTCTCTGCATTCTGCATTTGCACACTAATCTGCACAGTCTCTGGACTGGTCCTTGTCACTAGACGTTGTAACCATTTGTTCCTATCACGGTCTTCCCACCTAGCTATGATCTGAGGGGAAGAGCTGTGTGGTTCCACCTCACACCTGTGCATTCACAGTGGGTCACACCCTCAGGGCTCAGGCTCCCTTTCAGAGGTGATGATATTGATGGGACCCACTGGGAAAGTAGTTGAGAGTTAGTGACTAGTATTAAAATGGCAAGACTCAGGGCTGGAGAGGTGGCTCAGCAGTTAAGAGCACTGACTGTTCTTCCAGAGGTCCTGAGTTCAATTCCCAGCAACCGTATGGTGGCTCACGAGCATCTATAATGATGTCTGGTGCCCTCTTCTAGCGTGCAAGCAGAACATTGTATACATAGTAAATAAATAAATCTTAAAAAACCCAGCAAGACTCCAAGCCAGGACTTAACGGGAGAGAAGAGCAGTTCCTTGGGTGGTCAGTGTTATCACTGTGGAGCTGTCGGAGGGTCTGCACTGCCTGGCCCAGTGTGGACACCCACATGTGCCTGCAGTAGTGAGTGATGGATGGAGTGAGAGTGAGACCTCCCTCACTAAGTGGGGAAGCGAGACGTTTGCTGAGGCCTGCTGGTGGGATTTCTCCTGCTCTCTAGAGGCTCTGCTCAGGGAAGTGGCATCTGGTTCAGTCCCTCTGGATGTCAAGTTTGCCCTGGCCTCTATGTTATAAAAGCCTTCCAGGGCTTATCTATATGAGGTAGCTGTAAGAATTTTACTTCATGATTTTTCTTTTTAACTATTTATTTATTTATTTGCCTTGGTGTTTTGCCTGGAACTGGAACTACAGACAGTTGTTAGCTGCCATGTGGGTGCTGGAAATCAAACCCTGGTCCTCTGGAAGAGCAGTTGGTGCTCTTAACCGCTGAGCCACCTCTCCAGCCCCTGCTTTTCAAAAGGGACTCTCGTATGGATTTCAGAGAGATGCTGAGAAAGTTAAAGGCCAGCTCAGGAGGAGGCCGTAGTCTTTTTTTTAAAGTATTTTTAAGTGTATGGATGTTTTGCCTACATGTATGTCATGTACCATAGGCATTCCTGGTATCCGTTGAGGCCAGAAGAGAGGCATCAGATCCCCCAACAGGACTTAACAGGTTGTTGTGAGCAGCCATGTGGTACTGGGCATCAAACCTGGGGGTCCACTGGAACAGCAGCCAGTGCTCTGAACCACCGAATTGCCTCTCCAGCCCTGAGGCCATGTTTTTAAAATAGTCTGTCATTTTTCTCCTTTGCCCCTTTTTCTTGTGTTGAGTTTTGAGCTCCTCTGGCCAAACTCTGACAGTGTTAAGCATTTGCCAGATATGTTTTTCTTTCTTTTTTTTTTTTTAAATGTTTATTTTTATTTTATGTGAATTGGTGTTTCGCCTGCATGTATAACTGTAAGGGTGTCAGATGTTGGAATTACAGACAGTTGTTAGCCGCCATGTGGATGCTGGGAATCGAACTCAGATCCTCCTGAAGAACAGTTAGTGCTCTTAACCTTTGAGCCATCTCTCCAGCCTGCCAAATATGTTTTTCAATTTATCCTAATAATTATAGCAGCTAACATTTACTTTATTGAGCAGTTATTTTGTATTAGTTTTCCAAAGCAGCCAAAACAGTGTACCAGGTGGACTTGGAGAGCAGAAATTAAGTTTTCTACAGTTATGGAGGCTAGAAGTCTAAAGTCAGGGTAGCATAAAAGACATGATCTGAGATTTTTTTTAAAAAATTTTTAAAATTCTGTGTGTGGATATGTGCTGATGTGTGTACAGGTACCTGCATAGTCCTGTATCCCTGTAGTATCCCTGGGGCTGGAGTTACAAGCTGCTGTGAGCTGCTTGACATGGGGTGCTGGGAATTGAAGTGTTCCTGAATTCCCCATGTGGCTTGTTTCCAAAGTACCAAGAACAAAACCATAAGCTTCCGTAGGTCTTGTAATTTAGCAAGGCTTATGAATGGAAATATGATGCCCAATCACATTCTGCTTTAAAGGGTAAATACAGATGATGAGATAAAAAAAATTTAAAAAAAAAGAATTTAAAAATTTGGGATAAGATGGTTATGCTCACTTTAATCCCAGCATTTGGGAGGCAGGGGCAGACCAATTTCTGAGTTCAAGGCTAGCCTAGTCTACATGTTTGAGACCATGTTTTAAATTTTGACTCACTACATTTGTTTGTGTTTAGTGTATGCATTAGTGTGCCAAGATAGACCAGTGGAGTCAGGTGATGGTCCATCCACCATGTAGACTCAGCAGCAAGTGCCCTTTATCCTCTGAACCATTGGAAGGGTGAGTCTATCTCTGCTTCCGGTTCCTGGGGACTGCAGGTGTGTTACCATGCCACCTGGCTTTTATTTGGTTCTGGGAATCCAAAACTGTTCACCACAATAACAATGTGCAGTGATGCTGCAGGCCACCCTGCAGTCCTGTCCTGAGGCTCTAAGGAAAGGTCTGTTCTTGCCTCCCTGCTGCCTTTGGACCATCCTTGGCACATTTGTCTTGTAAATGCATCATCTCAGTTCCTCCCCTCACTGTCACCCAGCATTCTCCTCGTGTATTTTGGTCTTTCTCTGAATTTCCCTCTTAGGAGGACACAGTCATTAGGGACATCCCATCCAACCCGACAGTGCTTGTCCTCACTTGATTATGTGGATCTGTAAAGACCTGATTCTAAGGAAAGTCACACTCAAAGATTCAGGGCAGACACCAATTTGGGTAGGACACTGCTCAACCAGCAGACACTACTTAATACTTTTCAGGCACGTTAGTCACCGCATTCCCTGGGATCTTTCTCTTACCATCCCATTTTACATATGAACTGGAGACTCTGTGAATAAACTGCAGTGCTGGGATTCTTAGGCTGATAAAGTACTGACTCTGAGATTCTAGAAAAGGATTTTAGGGTGGAAAATGGCTTTGAGAGGTCAGGTGAGACTCACTGTGTCCTGCCTCTGCATTTAAGTATCTTCTCTGGTCTGACTTTGGAAAAAAATGAACTCTTTAGCACACTGCTGTCCTGAGTTCTGGATGCAGAAGTGGACAGAGGAAGAAACAGCCCAGTCTCCCCAACTTCAACTCCAAGGCCACAGTTGTTATCTGTAAGCCTTTCTGGCTTTAGTCTTCTTTTTTCTTTTTAAATATTTTTATTTTATGTGAATTGGTGTTTTGCCTGCATGTACAACTGTGTAAAGGTATCAAATCTTGGAACTACAGACAGTTGTTAGCTGCCATGTGGATGCTGGGAATTGAACTCAGGTCCTCTGAAAGAACAGTCAGTGCTCTCAACCGCTGAGCCGTCTCTCCAGCCCTAGTCTTCTTTTTTTTTAATACTCAGGATTGAACCTAGAGAGTCACTCAAGCAAAGCATGTGTCCTACCGCTGAGCTGTACCCTTAGCCAAATTCTACCTCAGCACTAATTTGAGCTGGGTGTGGTGACCCAGGCAGTTGTCTGGTGAGTTTGAGGCCAGCATAGTCCACATTGTGTGCCCCAGGCCAGCCAGGAGACCTGGAGCACACAGTGTAGACTATAAAGAGACCCTATCTCAAAACAAAACAAAATAAAATAGAAACCAAAGTCTAATTTGAGCCAGGTGTGCTTATTCATGCCTGTACCCCAGCATTTAGAAGGTTGAAGCAGGATGATTATTGTGAATTCAAGGCTAGTCTGGTCTACAACATTAAAGTCCAGTTCAGCTTGGGCTGTCACATGGGACTCTGTTTAAAAACAACATAAAATTAACTTAGAATCTCCCAAAGTTAAAATCCAACCTCCATAGCAATTCTGAGCTGGCCTCACTTTGTTCTAGCGTCTGTCCTGGACACTGTCCTAGTGGAAGATGCCTCCTAAACAGCCAGCTTTCCTGTGATGTGGCTTCTGTGTGCAGCTCCGCTGTTCTGGACTTGCTTTAGTTCCTCTTTTTTTTTTTTTTTTTCTGCTAAACTCACATTATTCTTTAAGAGCTAAATCAAGGGCTAGAGAGGTAGTTAAGAGCACTGGCTGCTCTTCCAGAGGTCCTGAGTTCAATTCCTAGCAACCACATGGTGGCTCACAACCATCTATAATGAGATCTGGTGTCTGCTTCTGACGTGCTTATAGAACCCTATAGATATAATAAATAAAATATTTCTTTTTAAAAGAAAGAGCTAAATCAAAACTAAGAGCCCTTGCTGATCCTACAGAGGACCTGAGTTAGAATCTTAGCTCCTGTGTTAGACATCTTACAACCACCTGTAATTCCAGTTACACGCAAACACACCCCAAAATTTAAAAATAATGTTTTAAGTCACTGCTTGAGAGATGTCTTCCATAATTCTAGGTGATTTGTCAGCCACTCCTCTATTTCCACAGCCTCTGTGGTCTCACTCTGGTATTTTCCTTATACTATCAGCTGCTCTGTGGCTGCCCTGTCAGACCAGGGCCATGTCCTGGTCACCTTTTCTTCTGTGATGCTTAGTGGGTGTTTGGGGAAGGAAGGAAGGAAGGGAGGGAGGGAGAAGGGAGGGGGGAGGAGGGAGGGAGGGAGGGAGGGTTAATCAGGACAGATGGAGCTCTGACGGTGGTAGTAGGAGAGGGTGCCTCTGTGCTTCTCAGGGCTTTAAACTGAAATGTCTTCACGTATTAAACCAGGAAATTTATGGTTTAATACATGGAGGATACAACATGTAATCTGTTTTTTTTTCTTTGGGGGAGGGTTGTTCTTGTTTGTTTTTTGTTTCTCAAGACAGGGTTTCTGTGTATATCTGTGGTTGTTCTGTGTACTCTCTCTGTAGATCAGACCAGGCTGGCCTTGAACTCAAAAGAGATCTGCCTGCCTCTGCCTCAGAGTGCAGGAGTTAAAGGCATGTGCCACCACTGCCCAGCTGTTTTTTAATTACATTTATTTGTATATTTATTGTGTATTTGCACAGTGGTTACAGGACAGCTTGATGGGAGTTGCTTCTGTCCTACCATTTGGGTCCTTCGGTCCTGGGGACTGACCTCAGGTTGTCAGTCTTGGGGACAAGTACTTTTATCTACTGAGCCACCTTGCCAGCCCATGTTAATTGTGTTTTGCACCGGAGTCTTGCTGTGTGATATTTTCAGTTTTGCCTCCTGAGTGCAGGAGTTATAGGTGTGAGCCACCATTGTTGGTTCTATCTGTGTATTTTGTAATTAATTTGAGATAAGGTCTTGCTGTGTAGCCCAGACTGGCTTCAAACTCCGGATCTTTCTACTTTAGCCTCCTGCCCAGCTTCTTTTTCTACTACTTTTATGCTTCGTCTTCCTGTTAGAATACTTCTTATGGTGAGGGCTATGGATGTAGCTCAGCTTGCCTGGTGAGCTTGCCTAGCATGTACAGAGCTCTGCCGTCTGTGCCTGGTAGCACATAAACAGGTGTGGTGGTGTGTACACTCAGGAAATAGAGGCAGGCAGAAGGCCTGGGTACAGGAAGGCTTCCTGGATAGTGTAGTGTGGTGATATATTGTAGATTTAATAAAGAGAGTCTGGAATATCAGAGAACAGGGCCACCCACAGAGCCAATCCATGAAGGTCAGGGTGTGAGCTACCACTGTCTGGCTGTTAGGCCTTAAACTCACAAGAAATACAGTCTGATACTGCCTCCCTGACCTTGAGGGCTTGGCTGTAGGTGAGTCTGTCTTCTGATATTCCAGACTATTTTTATTATTAAATATACAATATATTAGCACAGTGGAGATTCTGGAAAGTCTCTCAGGTCTCTGTTGCGTCTCAGAAGGACCAGACAAAGTACAGTTGAGGGTTGCCTGTGGTCAGTTCCCCTTGTTCTGGCTGCAGTTCTAGAGGGGCTCACTTGTCTCCTGTCTGCCCAAGGACAGTGCAGAG
>PVIH01007516.1:88255-99946 GCA_004025045.1 Sigmodon hispidus
ATATATATATATATATATATATATATATATATATATATATATAAAAGAGAGAGACATGAAGACTGATGAAGTGCACACACTAGTAACACCAGTCCAGTGAGCCTACAGCAAATGGGAGATGGAGACAGAATTCTTGGAAGTTCACAGGCCATGTAGCCTAAAATATGCACCAGTGAAGAAGAGCCCCTGCCTCAAACAAGGTAGATGGCAAGAAGCAGCACCCATGTCATCTGACATCCATATGCACACCGTTAACACTCATGACACACACTGTACTCACACACAGGAACATGTACATTCACCATTACACATACATACACAAAAAAAGCAAAACAAAAAACTGGGGTGACCGAGAGAGATGAAGCGGACTGCCCTTGAGCTGCTTTCTAGTCATACCAGCATTCAGCAGTACAATCAGTACAGTGTGCAAGGGATCCGTGGGCTTCAAATTGTTGGCTGGCTTTGTACACCTTATCTATCTATCTATCTATCTATCTATCTATCTATCTATCTATCTATTTTGGTTTTTCAAGGTGTGGTTTCTCTGTGTATTCATTTTTCCTGGCTGTCCTGGAATTTACTCTGTAAATCAAGCTGACCTTGAACTAAGAGTGCCATTACATTTTATTTTTTACTTTTAAAATTATTTATTTATCTATGTACATTGGTGTTTTGCCTGCATGTATGTCTGTAAGGGTATTGGATCTCCTGAAATTGGAGTAACAGACTGCCATGTGAGCTGGCATGTGGGTTCTGGGAACTGAACCTGGTGTCTGGAAGAACAGCCAATGCTCTTAACCACTGAGGCGTGTCTCCATCCCTGGTCATTTAACCCATTCAGCTCTGTGTTCTCCTGAAATCTTACTTGGACAGATTGGAAAATTACTGATTTAGCTAACTTTTCTTTTTGTCTGTGAGATAGGGTGTCACTGTGTAGCTCTAGCTGGAACTCACTGTGCAGATAAGGTTGGCCTCTCACTCACCGTGATCCTCTGCCGTGAGTGCTGAGACTAAAGGTGTGCAGCACCACGGCTGGATGATCTAGCTAAAGTCCCTTCTTGTTAACAGAAATTCAAGTTCTGCTTTTCCCCCTCTGGGAAGAGCACCTTTTTTCTCAGAGTGGTCCCCAATATGAGGTTTGTCAAGATGTTGAGGGACTTGGTTTCTTCCTGTGTTTCTTATTCTACTCTGCTGCTATACAGAGCATGCTCTGAGATAGTGTTCTCAGCCTTCCTAATGCTTCAACCCTAACCTATGTTCTAAGGACTTCTATGGAGATAAGACAAGGAAGGCCTGCAGGGAGGAGGTATGGTCCTGTTCTGTTCGACCAACCAAACATCCATGAATGCTTCTTAGATCCTACTTCCCAGAGGGGTACAAACCAGGGCGCTGGCTTTCAAGGAATTCATTGTCTGATTCATTGGTTCTCAACATGTGGGTCGAGACCCCATCAGTGGGGTAGATATTTACATCACAATTTATGACACTAGCAAAATTATAGTTACAAAGTAGTGATGAAAATCATTTTATGCTGTGGTCATCACATGAGGAACTAACTGTGTTAAAGGGTCACAGCGTTCGGAGGGTGAGATCACTGCTCTAGTTGCAGGGAGGGAGTGATGCATTTATAGACTAAGCAAGAGATGTCACTAGGGAGAGTGGGAACAGAGACAGTGGAACACACAGATAGTTACAGAGGCTGAGCTGAGCTGAGCCCCAAGGGCAGGCCACAATGGGCTGATTTAGCTTTTTGGAAGAGGTGTGATTCCCTGAAAGACCCAGTGACTTCCTGGCCTCTACATTTTCAAACAAAGGGGAGAGTGGACTCAAAGGAACCTTTGAACCAGTTGGCTTGGGGAAGCATTTCCAGGGTGCATTCCTAGGACCCAGTTATAGAAATAAAAATGGGGGTTGGAGAGGTGGCTCAGGTTAAGAGCGCTGTTCTTCCAGAGGTCCTGAGTTCAATTCCCAGCAACCATGGTGGCTTATAACCATCTATGATGACATTTGGTACCCTCTTCTGTGTACTGTATGCATAATAAATAAATCTTAAAAAAAGAAATAAAAATGATTACAGGTACAGTAGCGGCAAGAACAGCAGATAGCTAGTGCAGGCCCTCCATGCTTTCCACTCCTGCTGCAGCCCTGTAAGGTAGGAACTGCTGTCAGCTCTGTACAGATACTGAGACTCAAAGAAACTGGGCACTTAAAATTCCAGAGCCAGAGGTGGCTGAATCCAGGGTGTGTGTGTGCGCATGTATGTACAAGTTCCCAAGGAGGTTAGAGGAGAGCTTCAGATCTCTTGGAACTAGAGTAGCAGGTATTTGAGAGCTGCCTGATATTGGTGCTGAGTTTTAAATTCTGGTGTTTGTATCAGAGGTTAAGAGCAGTAAGTACAGCTGGGCAGAGCTGGCCCACGCCTTTAGTCCCAGCACTCGGGAGGTGGAGGCCAGCCGATCTCAGTGAGTTGAAGGCCAGCCTGGTCTACAGAATGAGTTCCAGGACAGCCAGGGCTACACAGAGAAACCCTGTACCCTCCCCCCCATAAAAAAGAACAATAAGGTACTTTTGGGAGCTGGACAGCTCAGCAATTAAGAGCACTTTCCAAGGACCCAGGTTCAATTCCCAGCACACACATGGCAGCGCACTACAGTCTGTAACTCCTATTCCAGAGGATCTGACACCCTCATACAGACATACATACAGGCAAAACATCAATGTCTATAAAATAAAAATAAATTAAGAAAAACAATGGTGACTACCCTTAACTACTTAACCACTGAGCCATTTACTGCCCCACAGTTTTTGTTGTTGTTTTGGAAACAGAGTCTCAGTCTTAGCCCAGGCTGGCTTGGAACTCATGGCCATTTTCCTACCTCAGCCTCTGAAATACCAGGATTATAGCTATAAACCAACTGCTAGGCCTAATGTGTTCTGTTTATTTGTTTTTTGGAGACATGGTCTCTCTGTGTAGCCCTGGCTGTCCTGGTAAACCAGGCTGGCCTTGAACTCAGAGATCCTCCTGAGTGCTGAGATTAAAGGTGCATGCTACCACATGTGGCTTTTAGTGTTCCTGAACATTAAGGTCCACAGATGAGAGTCTGCTTGTTCTCAGGCAGTGAGATGCAAGCGGTGTGGGAGGGTCTCCATGGTCACCAGCTGCTGACCTCCCAACCTCCCCTCTCGCTTCTTCCCTCAAGGTGTGACTTCTCCCTGATGTAGAAAGGGACCCCAGAGTCCAGCATACTTTACATAGTGATGCTGGTCACAGCAGAAGGTACATGGTGCCTACTCTGTCCCCTTCTTGTGTCACCTGAGTCAAAGCTCCTGTAAGTCACACCAGTTCTCTAGGGCTGCTTGAAGCAGAGAAAGTCGGGTGACCAAAGTGGTAGTGAGCCACACTGGACCCACTGACCTGCCTCAGCCACACTCTGTTGCCTTTGCCTTCCATTCTCTTGTATTTAGATAGAACACAAGATTCACAGGACTTATTATTATTATTTTTAGGCTCCAGAGTAAATATTTAATAATATATGTGTATATGTATATAATAATAATATATATATGTGAGAATATATAGCTCTTTTGGGGATTGAACCTAGGCTGGGCACTAGTCTGCTGTGGGACTATGTGCCTGCTCCTTTAACCTTGAGTCAGTCTTCCTCACTGCTCAGGCCTTCTCTCTGAATAGCTGAATCACAGGCGTGAACCAAACTCACTTAGTTTAGTGGGGTTTGTTGTTGTGACAGGGTCTTGCTGTGCAGTCCAGGCTGGCCTGGCCTGGAACTTGATGCTCTCATTTCCACCATCCAAATTTGGGAATTAACTGGTGTGCATAATACTCAGGGTTTTTGTTTTTGTTTTTGTTTTCTTTGAGATTTATTATTTTTAGGGAGGACAGCCAAGGCCACACAGATAAACCCTGTCTGGAAAACACAAGCACAAAAAGGATTTCTTGTTTTGATGTGTGTGATTGTTTTACTTGCCTGTATGTGTGTTTGTGTACTATAGGTATTCTTGGTGTCCTTGAAGGCCAGAAGGGGGTGTTAGATTTGTAACTGGAGTTCCAGGCATTTGTAGGCTGTCATGTGGGTGCAGGACATCACCCTGAGTTTCTCCAGGAGAGCAGCCATTGTTCTTAACTGCTGACCCGTTCTCTACCCCAGCCACTCTGCCGTTTGTTTGTTTGTTTGAGATAAGGCTTCACTATGCAACTCTGGCTGGTCTGGAACTTGGTATGTAGGCCAGGCTGGCTTTGAACTCAGATATCCACATGCTTCTGCCTTGAAAGTACTGAGATCAGAGGCATGTACCACCACTACCCAGCTAGGATTTTATTAAATTAAATTTCTGGTAAGCTGCGGTAGCCTGAAGTTTTCTGACCCATCCGGGTCCAAGGTCTAGAGGAATCTTTCCCACTCATGGTCCCACAGCTGCTTATAAAATAATTACTGAGGAGCTAATAGTAATTACACACTGTTTGGCCTATGGCTCAGGTTTATTACCAGCTAGCTTTTATAATTTAACCCATTTTTATTAATTTGTATATTTCCACGTGGCTCTGTGGCTTTACCTGTGTCCCATACATCTTGATTTCTGGGCAGCAGCATCTGTCTGACTCCGCCCTTCTTTGTCCTTATCTCTGCTTGGATTTCCCACCTGCTCTAAGCTGCCTTGCCATAGGTCACAACAGCTTCTTTATTAACAAATGGTTGGGACTGGAGAGATGGCTCAATGGTTAAGAGCACTGACTGTTCTTCTGGAGGACCTGAGTTCGATTCCCAGGAACCACATGGTGGCTCACAACCACCTATAATGAAACCTGATAACTCTCTTCTGTACACTGTGTACATAATAAATAGATAAATCTTAACAAATGGTAATAAGGCATATTCACAACATACGGAAAGACATCCCACATCACACTGCCAAGACTTATGAATTCCTTTTCCTGTTTAATTGTAGGGTATTGAACATTCAGTAATCTAAGTGTACTCAAAGAATCGATAGGTGTGCTACACTCGGTGCTACCTCCCAAATGTCCTCAAGGCATAGTGTTGCCATTGTTCAGAAGGTGCCTCTTGTCTCCTCAGTCAACTCTTGCAGCCAAGGCTGATTTTTAGTCCCCTAAACTGAGGACTGAATTCAGCCTTGCTCATACTAGGCAAGTGCTCTACCGCTAAGCTAGATCTTTGGTCCAGATAATGACTTTTCTGATTTCTGTCGTCCATCCAGTCACTTCTGCCTCCTTATGATGTGAACACTTTGAAGGCTGTTGATATATAGATAAGACTTCTTGGCCATTGCATTCTGGAGCTATAACTAGTTAGCTCTGTTCCTGGCCTGCCTGGCAGGGGCAGCTCACTACCTTTCTACAAGCCTGAATGGGCTAGGGATAGGATGGTCAAGGCCAGGGTAGAGGGCATCTCTTGGAGAGCTGGCTTCAACAAATTACTTTTTATGTCCAGGCTCAGCCCCAGCCTCAGTCTCAGCCACCATCATCCAACAAGCGACCCAGCAACAGCACACCACCCCCAACACAGCTCAGCAAAATCAAGTACTCAGGGGGACCCCAGATTGTCAAGAAGGAGCGGCGGCAAAGCTCCTCCCGCTTCAACCTCAGCAAGAACAGGGAGCTACAAAAGCTACCTGCCTTGAAAGGTACTCACGGATGGACGGACAAGGACTGATGAACCGCACGTAGGGGGCATGAACACTGGTTTAGGAGTCTATGGGGAAAGGATGTTCTGTAGACATGGGGGTTCAACTGTACAAGATGCTGGGGAGCAGAATGGTGGCAGGGTGGTAAGGGAAATCTACAAAGGCAGTAGGACATGCATGAAGAATGATGGGGCACACCTGACTGCTGAGACCTCCACAGATTCGCCAACCCAGGAGCGTGAGGAACTCTTCATCCAGAAGCTCCGCCAGTGCTGTGTCCTGTTTGACTTTGTGTCAGACCCACTCAGTGACCTCAAGTTCAAAGAGGTGAAGCGGGCAGGACTCAATGAGATGGTGGAGTACATCACCCACAGCCGTGATGTTGTCACTGAGGCCATCTACCCTGAGGCTGTCACCATGGTGGGCATAGGGAAGGGTACAGGGGAGGATGGGGGCCCCTGGGGAAGCCCAGACAGTGCTCTAAGTGGGGTTCATCCCTTAGTTTTCAGTGAATCTCTTCCGGACGCTGCCGCCTTCATCGAATCCCACAGGAGCCGAGTTTGACCCTGAGGAAGATGAGCCTACACTGGAAGCTGCCTGGCCACATCTCCAGGTACCAGGGTGGCTCTGGCCTGAACGAAGGGTCACTTAGGACTACAGTAAAAAGGGGCATCTCCCAGTCCTTGGGTCAGGTTTCAGTGAAACTTCTTTTCCTCCACAGCTTGTTTATGAGTTTTTCTTACGTTTCTTGGAGTCTCCAGATTTCCAGCCAAACATAGCCAAGAAGTACATTGACCAGAAGTTTGTTCTTGCTGTGAGTTTGTCCCGTGAGCCATAACCCGCCCCACAACACCAGGCCTGTACCTGTGTCCTGCCTGCTCCCCCCCCTTATCCTCATACACTGGGAGCTCAGCTGTGCCTAGTACAAGGCTCCCAGAGAACCTTCCAGTATAATTGGAAAGAGGAACAGTGAGGTATATATAAACATGCATACCCAGATAGCAAATTGAGTGAGTCATATAATAAAATCATTCTGCTTTTTAGAGGCTTGACACACTCCCCAGAGAACTTTGGGACTTCTCCTGGCTAGAACCTCGTGACCCTAGCCCATGCCTCCCCTGCCTGCTACCTCACTCTGTCTTTCCTAACCTTGTTCCTAGCTCCTGGACCTATTTGATAGCGAGGACCCCCGAGAGCGGGATTTCCTCAAGACCATTTTGCATCGCATCTATGGCAAGTTTTTGGGGCTCCGGGCATATATTCGTAGGCAGATCAACCACATCTTCTACAGGTGAGGCAATGAGCCCTTGCCTTGGTGAGATGGGAACAGGAGCCTGGGGAAGACTGCAGGGTGCTGGAGGGGTAGTTTCAGGAGGGCCTTCTTCCCTTAGGTTCATTTACGAGACGGAACATCACAATGGTATTGCTGAGCTCCTGGAGATCCTGGGCAGGTGAGTGGGGCCTGCAGATACCATGGAGGATTGGGAGATGGACACACTGAGCTTGACTATAAACTTTTGGTCCTAAGAACATCCCTTGACTTTTAGCATCATCAATGGCTTTGCCTTGCCCCTTAAGGAAGAGCACAAGATGTTTCTCATCCGTGTCCTGCTTCCACTTCACAAGGTCAAGTCCCTGAGTGTGTACCACCCTCAGGTGAGCATCAGAGAGGGAGGGAAGGCATTCCTGTTGACATGGAAGGGTGGCAGTAGTAATCCCTACACCCTTACCATTATGGGATCTCATTTGTCACTGAGTGCTGAGGCTTTCGGAAGCTGTATTGTCACGTTCATCCTGACCTTTTGCAGTTGGCATATTGTGTGGTGCAGTTCCTGGAGAAGGAGAGCAGTCTCACGGAGCCGGTAACTTCCCTTCTGGGCCCTAGTGCTTACCTACCTGTACCTGTTGGTTTGGTTTCTGTTGTTTGTACTGACCGTCAAACCTAGGGCCTTGTACACCACAGGCAAGAGCTTTATGACTGAGCAACACCCCTAGCTCCAGTCTGTAACTACTGAATAATGTGAGTGGATGCTCAGGAGCACTGAGTCACATGGGTTCCTCTCAAGGGAATCAAAACCTATATACTCAGGAAACTGATCCAAGCCAGAGAAGCCATGTTAGCTGAGGGTATGTGTGGGAACTGAGCGGTGTTAGGAATTTTATACTCATGTTTTCTTCACAGGTGATTGTAGGACTTCTCAAGTTTTGGCCTAAGACCCACAGCCCCAAGGAAGTGATGTTTCTAAATGAGCTAGAGGAGATCCTGGATGTCATTGAACCCTCAGAGTTCAGCAAAGTGATGGAGCCCCTCTTCCGCCAGCTTGCCAAGTGTGTCTCCAGCCCCCATTTCCAGGTCAGACCAGAACCACTGTCACCCAGACATGGCAGAATAGGGTTGAGGACTATAGGGAGTGCCCACTGAATTCTGCTCTCCTTGCCAGGTGGCAGAGCGCGCTCTCTACTACTGGAACAATGAGTACATCATGAGCCTCATCAGTGACAACGCTGCCCGGGTCCTCCCTATCATGTTTCCTGCACTCTATCGGAACTCCAAAAGCCACTGGAATAAGTATGGCTTTGAGTCTGAGCTGATGGTGGGGTTGGGCATTAAAACTATGAGGGTATAGAGCTCAAGAGACAGGGATTTCATATCTGGCCACTCAGCAAGCAGAGCTGGTGCCCATCAAATATTACTAAGTAGGTCCTTGAGGAGTTGATGGGCAGAAAAGGTGCTGATGAGACATCCTTGCAGTACCAAATAACTGACAGCCTTGGAGACATTCTAGGCTGGAGGGAACTATGTGATGTGCTTAAAAAACATACAAAGTCCAAGTTGTAGAAAGGCTTTCCTGCAGAAGGCAGGTTTAGTGTGGTGCTCACAGTCCTCTGTGTTACTAGGAAGCCATGGAGCACTAGCCAAAGCAGGCTTAGGGTGTGGGGCCGGTATTTGTATGGACTGTCAAATGCTCTCAAGTCACATGATTTAGTCAAGAGTTAGCTGCCTGTACATTGTAGAGGTTTGTGAAAGGGACCAGTAAATGGAAATGATTTTGGCAGAAACACTTGAAAACAAGCAAATTGGGGTTGTGGCACTGTGGGCAGGCTCTGGCCTCCCGCACAGCACCTTTCTCTGGATGGCAGGACAATCCATGGACTGATCTACAATGCCCTGAAGCTGTTCATGGAAATGAACCAGAAGCTGTTTGATGACTGCACACAACAGTACAAGGCAGAGAAGCAGAAGTAAGTCTTCCTCCTAAGAGGACTGGAACCTGACCTTCCGCTCACTGTCCCCAACCCCAACCCTCCTGTCCGTTCCTCCTCCCTCCCTCCCTCCCACAGGGGCCGCTTCCGAATGAAGGAAAGAGAGGACATGTGGCAGAAGATTGAGGAGCTGGCCAGGCTCAATCCCCAGGTGAGGCTTAGGCCACTTCCCCGAGCCCAGGCAGTCCTTTTAGCGCTGGGGAGGGGCTCTGGAGGAAGAACGGGCACATCTGCTCTGATGTGCTTGCTCACCGTTTGGTCCTCCCTCTCAGTACCCCATGTTCCGAGCTCCTCCACCACTGCCCCCCGTGTACTCCATGGAGACAGAGACCCCCACAGCAGAGGACATCCAGCTTCTGAAGAGGACAGTGGAGACAGAGGCTGTGCAGGTGAGAGCACCAGGGGAAGGGTCGGTTGGGATAGCAATCACAATTCTAGGAGAGGAGACAGGCCCGAAGAACCAGCAGGAGAAAACTGGTCACCATTCCCGGTCTTCTCCCTCCCTGTCCACACACAGATGCTAAAGGACATCAAGAAGGAGAAAGTGCTGCTTCGGAGGAAGTCAGAGCTGCCACAGGACGTGTACACCATCAAGGCACTAGAGGCTCACAAGCGCGCAGAAGAGTTCCTGACTGCTAGCCAGGAGGCTCTCTGACCCCTCCCCTCCCCGCAGGGTTACAGCCCACTGAGCCCTGGGACAGCCCAGCCCTCCACCCTCTGCTCCTTATTGGCTGACCTAGGGCAAAACAGCACCTCTCTGGCTACTCTAGAGGATGCAGGCACTGGAAGCAGGGATGCCCAGAGTGCTCCCTCTTCTCCCCTAAATGTGTTCATGCTTCCCTGTGGCTAGTACAGACAGGCTGAGCACTGAGTGCTCAGTGCTTAGACAACCTGGGGGTGCCTGTCCCCCTGTTCCTAACCCCACAGCTACCTGAAACTCTTCTGAGAAACACAAACACAGGAATCACATGTTCCTCTCCCCTTCATCCTTATCTGAACTTGAGGTGTCTCTCCTCTCCCTTGCAGGGTAAAGCAGGAGATTGTCACCAAAGTAACATCAAGCTCCATTGACCCCTGGAGTGAAGAGCTGGAGGGAACCAACCCCCAGCAGCACAAATAAACCCCTAGCCCTAGCATTATGCAAGCAGGGATGGTGGTCTATCGTTTCCTTTATCCTCTGCCTAACCAGGAAAACACAGAGGTCAGAAAAGTACCTTATGGACACTAGGTGAATGAATATAGGGCCCAGTGGACCAAAGTGGAGAATGAAGCGTCTACCTTCCCCTCTTTGGTGAGCAGCAGGCCTGGGATCACACATGTGGAAGGGACCACCCCATGGCTGACTGCTTTTTGTGCTGTCGGTTCCAACGCTAAAAAGGAAGAAGCAGGAGCAGAGCCCCAAGCATGGCTCCCTGCAACACCTATTTATTTCCTTGTTTATACTGATGCTGGGCAGGGTCTCTCACCTGAACCCTTTGGGTACTCAGAAAAGCAAGGACTGGGAAGGGCTGGACCAGGTTTCAGGAGTACAGGCAGTGAGGCTTTTGGCTGTGTACATAGGGTGCTTTATTCTCCACAGAGTGATACATGCTAAGGTGGGTTGGGCTTGGGCCAATGTCCCCATATGTACAGAATTGAATAAAGTGGGTCTCTGAGAGGTCTGATTTGCCTTGATGTGAAAAGGGACATGGGAAGGTAGATGTTAAATCAGAGTTGCATTAGTCCTGTGCTGGTCCTGGCTTGGAATGTAGGGCGATAAGGCAGCTCTCTGTGTGGTTACTTCCAGGCAGGGGATGCCTGCCGGGCTTGGAGGGCTTTCTGTACCACATCTTCCCACTGAGCATCCGATATCTCCCGAGCCCAGGCAGGAACCCCTGGTGCCGGCAGGCTTACTCCAGCCATTGTCCTTTTCACCAGCTCTACATGTTCTGAAAGCACAGCCACAGTTGGTTAGGGGACAGAGACAAGGGGTCAGTTCCTCTCCCTAGTCCTTGAATCAGTCCAGAACCCCGAGTCATGAAGATTGCCAAGTCTACCCGTTCCCATATCTAGGTAAATAGCATTTCACCTAGATTCTGAAGTCCACAAAATCTGTTAACAAACTTCTCTCTTTTTAAGAGAAGGTGGTTCTCTAATTTTTACTCGTTTTAAACCAATCTATTTGTAATTCCCAAATGAAAGAATGAGCTTTTTTACCTGGGTCCATGGGGATAGAGCTGTGGCTGCTCAATGCCGCAGCTCCCTCCTCATCTTCATCCTCACTCTCTAATGGTGGGTCTGGCAAATGAAGCCCCAAGGCCTGCAGAACCAGAGAAGATAATCTGCATCCAGCTTTTGGTGCAATGTCTTACCTGCTTAGGGACACCCCTCCACCGCACCTGGATCCGATCTTGGATGTCGGCAGCTCCATCTTCCCCGTCACCGACTGGTGCCAGTTCCACCTCTTCTTGTTCAGGATCTTGATTGAGGGGCTGGTAGGAGTAGCCTGCTGGGCCTGCTCCTGTTTCCTCCTGCTCTTCCTCAGGTTCTTCACTGCTCCAATCCCCAGTTCCTTCTGTAGGACCCTGATGTGGCCCTAAGTCCTCAGTTTGATTGGGGAAGATACGCTCAGGGCCCATGGTGTCTCCCCCTAGAACTGCTGCTGCCATCCGGGCAGGGGCTGCAGGGACAGAAAGGCGGAGAGGAACTGTATGAAACCAGTCCGCGTTCATCCTGTGATTTACAGTCTCCTTTTACGTGCATAAAACCCACTTCTCTCTCTCTCTC
>PVIH01007517.1:0-99639 GCA_004025045.1 Sigmodon hispidus
TTGTAAGATCGCCACTCTCTTCTGGAGTTACCATATTGCCCTTTGTATTATTATGTAATTTCTTGCACTGACGTTTGCCCATGGGTTCAGTGGTTCACGATTAGATGGGTCCTGGTCAGTTGTGGCACTTTGGTTTGTGTGTCTCCTGTCACCTCTCTGGTCAGGGTTCGAATCCGCCCCTCAGAGACCCCTGCAGTTGATTTGCTCAGTTCACTCAGTTCGGGGTCGCAGTAGGGATCTTTGCAGATACCCTCAACAGCAGCAGGAGCTGTGGGTGTGGCCAGGTGCAGAGTTCAGCTGCCCCCTGCTCCAGAGTGTGCTGGGACGCTGCAGAGAGCACCAGTCCTGGCGGCGGAACCAGAAGCAATGAGAGCTCAACTCTCCCTCCCAGGCCAGATTACAGGCGCTGAGGCCTGCTGAACCCTCCTCACCTCTGGTCAGGGTTCGAATCCGCCCCTCAGCGACCCCTGCAGTTGGTTTGCTCAGTTCACTCAGTTCGGGGTCGCAATAGGGATCCTTGCAGATACCCTCAGCAGCAGCAGGAGCTGTGGGTGTGGCCAGGTGCAGAGTTCAGCTGCCCCCTGCTCCAGAGTGTGCTGGGACGCTGCAGAGAGCACTGGTCCCGGCGGCGGAACCCGGAACATTTGTTTAATGATGTAAAGATATATTGAATTATCTTATATTGCATTTGTGTGAGCTATGTTATTTTGCCTGTCTAAAATATATGATTGGTCTAATAAATAACTGAACAGCCAATAACAAAGCAGAACAAGAATGATAGGTGGGAATGGCAAACAGAAAGACTAAATAGGAGAAATGTGGGAAAGAAAAGCATGAACAAGGAGATTAGGACACTAGGGGCCAACCACTCAGCCACCCAGCCAGTCCTGGAGTAAGAGTGAAAGTAAAATATACAGAAAGATAGAAGCACATAAGCAATGATACATGGGATAAGTTAGGAAAATCTGGCTAGAAACAAGCCAAGTTAAGGCTAGGCATTCATAAGAAATAAGTCCCAGTGTTTGATTATTTGGGAGCTGGGTGGTGCCCCCCCCAAAAGAATTTAAGTAAGAAAGAGTAAAATCAAACAACAATAATACTGTGTATGCTGAAGTGGGAACAACCCAAATATGTTAGGAAAAATTCCATTTTCCTTGGTGTAGAGATTAGGTACTGAATCATAAGAGAATCTGCATAGCCAACCATCATAAATGCATAACTGACTGTAGTATGCAAAATGATTCCTAGAAGTTGAAGGTCTAAAACCTGCAAGAATTTGAAGTCTAAAGTATTTTGGTACTCCAAGAGTTCATCTACTCTTACACGAAAGATATGTATATAAGTACATGTAGAAATGAAACAGTATTTCACAAGGAAGGTTAATAGAGCTAGTCATTTTGACTACTTGTAATCAGCAATAGGTAAAACCTCAGTGTCAACATACCTAAAAGAATTCTAAACTCACAATTTTGAAATTATCTTTGTAGGCTGTCATTGAGTCTTCCACTGAAAGCCCTCTAATGATACAGATTTATTAAGATCTTTATTAAACAGACTAATGTCAGGTAAAGTAACCAGTTTGCATGAGTCTTCTATTACTTTTGACTGGAGCTGAGACTATTTACTTACAGGCCACAGCTTTGGTTTTGGTTTATACTTCTACATCCTTCTACTATGAACTTGTGACTCAATCATCTCCTCACCACATGCTTCACAGATATGCAGCACCATCCATGATAAACTCTGGGAACACCAGCATGCTTTCCCTCAGGCAAAGTTATACGTTTAGTGCTTTTAGCCTCTTCTAGCATGTAGCAAAACACTAGAAAATGTTTTGGAGAATGGATGCTTTGTCGCCATAAATGCTATCAAACAGTTCTATGATGGAGGGAATACTCAATGGCTCCAAAGAGTCTCCTCAGATTAATACTTTGCAGCCTCATTTACTCTAATAATGCTTAATATTTTAGTGATTTCTAACTATGAAGGTGGTTAGTAACTGTGGTCAGTGAGTATACTGTACTATGTAGTGGAAAGAATCTCAATTATATTCTGGTACTGATATACTGTTTTTTAGAGTCACATAAATACTGCTATTTTCTTAGTTTAACACTAATATTAATAGCTGGATTTTTTAGAATAGCTTCTTTGTCCACTTTGTCCAATTTTATAATATAATTTGTTCATAAAAGTACTTTCAGTGTGTGTCCTGACACCACCATCATCAAAACTGACCCTTCTGTATATAGATTTGCCTATTTGGTCATAGTGAATTGGTCAAGGGCAGAATGGGGAGTCTTTCTCCTTGTCATTGTTGAGCCTTCTCCCAAGGAAGCTTAATTCTGAAAGGACTCCAAGCTCAACTTTCAGAAAGGGTCCCACTTCCAGCCAGGGCAACCACTACTAAATTGTCTAATGACCCTGAGAATCTTTGTTGAGATTCTGAATCAACATGGAATGATGAGCATTACAAACAAGTGGGAAACATAGAAACTCCTTGTTTTGTCTTAGAAATACTCAAGGACAAATGAATTACTTATGGTTCTTTTTCTTCCCCTCCTGATTGAGTGGGTTCTCCATAATTAAAAAATATGACAGAGATTTAAGACTTAGAAAATTGGGGAGATGATGCAAGTAAGATAATGGGCATCTAGAAACAACAGAGACTAATATTATTTCAGGGTACCAACAACCATGCTAGGTACATGTATGCTTTCAAATGCCCAGGATGCAAGGAAGACTTCACAATGTCAATTAAACTGGAAATAAAAAAAAATGAAGAGTCATTCATCTAACCATGGAGAAGGAATAGGAGGGATTTCTGTTTGGAAGAATCATCAGCATGATGCCCCCTTCCACCGTCCTATTCGGCAACAGACATAACTCAGTCTAACTGCAACATTTGGACTTGTGTAGGCCCTTTCCAAACTAGAAAAGGAAGTAAACAGTATTCAGGCATCAGATGCTTAGATACATTTGCATTATAGGGGATCACTGGAAGGTCTAAGGCTTGAGCATAGATTTACTTACTTCCTCTGAAACCCTGGGCAATCTGGCTATGCTGCTTTCTTGCAGCCAGTTAACCTTGTTCTTTTCCCTCATGGCTGTCAGCAGTCTCGTTTGCATGGTAGCACAGCTTGTCATTCCTGTAAACTAATCACCCCGTGCTCTGAAACCTCACCTCTGGAGCCTCTTGGGAAGATTCATTTCCAAAATCCTCACCCATGCTTTAGGTCTCCATCAGCACTACAATAGTATGACCTTGATTTTTATATGCAATATTACCTTCAATTTCATTTCTCTTAGAAGGTCATTATTTTGCAGCCTAGTATGCAATGTGCATGCAAAAGTGTAGTCAGAATGTAAGTTTACTTTTACCTTTGATCAGCCTTTAGGGTATAAACTATTAAGAACATTTCAGCATGCTGATAAATAATTGCAAAGTTGTGTCTACATTTTTGGGTGCAATTCATGAAGAAAAAAAGGTTCTAATTATATAAGCCTACATCAGCAACTCTGCATATAGATAAAATGGGAATTACAAAGGCAATGTTAAGCCTTGCCCTAATCAGGAAGAAGTGAGGCCAGTATTTGGACCCCCCTCATCTTAATTTCTGGGAAAATGACATGTTTTAGACAGTATAAAAATGATGGAAGAATTCATTGTTCAACTGAAAAGCCCCAGTCGATCCAGCTTATGGGTCATTGTTCTATTCAAACTTTGCTTTCTTGACTTAGGACTTTCACATAAAGCAGGAGGAAAACAAAGCAGGATGGAGGATCAGTGGGAAAAGCAGAGTTGTGTGTAAGAAAAGTATCAACTGGCCCAGCCCGAGGAAGGGAGCACAAAAAAAGCAGTTTTTGCTGTTACCCAAAAGTACCTATTTCTGCCTTCTCTGATGATACCAGGACCAGCAACATTGTTCTTCACTCCGGGGTTCTACTAGTAAAGCCTCATAAGAAAGAAAGATTTCTTCTTCCGTGCTGGCCCAAGTAGAACATCCTTCTAAAGAGTATCCCTCATTAAAAGTAGGGCCTTTAGCATGATACTTTATAGGTATGTTTCCAGAGCACATCATGCAGTATTAGATAACCATTCTGTGAGCTCTTCCCTGGGGAAAACTATTTCTCCTCCTCTCCACATTTCCTAGTTGTCTATAGTTGTGTGTGTGTGTGTGTGTGTGTGTGTGTGTGTGTGTGTGTGTGTGTGTGTGTGGTGGAGTAGGGTTGAAGACTTGAGGTTTTTTGCCCTGTCTGTGGGACCCACAAATATTCTAGCTTGTGACTTGCTTCCATTTTGACTCAAGGTCAGTGAATCTTAGTTTATCTGAAAGGCTGCATAACAGGATGCTATATCCTAAAGTATAGCTACCAGGTGTCTTTTGTTTGAGTATTGAAAGAGTGTTTACACTTGTCTGTAGTTGCCCCTCCCCTTTGCTGTGTATGAAAAGCTCAGGAGAAATAAAATTGGGGCAGCAAAGTATTTATTCAGTGCCCTCCTGACTCTACCTTTCTGTCTCCATCTAATTCTTTCTCTCCCTGCATTTTCCATTGTATATTCCCCTCTCCAGGACTGTATAAACGTTTGAAGAGCCAGTGACAACTGCCCACTTGGCGGGTCTGTTATTCTTGCTCAAGTTTAGGCACCATGAGCTTCCTAACAATTTTAGTGATACTTGATAAGTATAGCTTCTGATATTTCTTGTTTACTTCTGTATTAAGAATAGGGGTGTGTGTGTGTGTGTGTAAAAATTAATGAAAAGAAGGCCCTGAATTTTTAAAAGAACAAGAATGGTATATGGAAAGGCTTGGAGAGAGGAAAGCAAATAAGAAATGATATAATCTCAAAATATAAAAGAAGTAAATCTTAAAAAGTGGCTCCTCTGTATTTTGTTTGTTTTGTTTCCATCCTGCTTGGTCTGAAGGTAGCTAGAGCAAGCTTTATCATCACTTCATTTTCTTGGTCCACTATTTCTTAAGGATAACTTTACACAGACAGAAAAGGGACACATTTTTCTTGTCCCGGTTAGACTTTGAAAAGATAATTGTGAAGGCAAAGATGTACTTATAGAGGTTGGGGTCTAAGTTGTAGGCACTACCTGACTTAACTATCTAGCCAACATTTAACATAGAAAGCTGCATGATGGTTCATTCACAATTTCTCACTGGCTTCCTCTCTTTAATACCATTGATCAGACTGTTTTGTATAATGTGGGTCATAAACTAAAATTTTATTTTATGTTTCAGAGTCTTATTCTACAAAGAAATATACAACTTACAGAATAAATTTTAACTCTTTAAAAATATTCCAACTATAAAAAGATCTAATAATTCAAGAACAGAAATGAACATAATAGGTACCATCTTCTTTCCCATTAAGGGAAACACTCTATTTAAGACAATATAGTTTTTCAGAGCATGTATGACACACAGAAATGCATACATGTTTCAGTTTTGCATTGTACTTTTTCTTTGTATGTTTCTATTACTTTACAAGTGATTATTTTGTTTAAGTTTTTCTCATAAAAGCTTTATCTTTAGGATTTTAATGTATCAGTTATCTCTTTATTTACATGTCTTGGTATATTTGTGCTACAGAGATACAATATCAATGGACCCAGAACAAGCATCTCAAAGTTGGTTCCTCCTCACATCAGAATAAGTCTGATTGGATACATATTAAAAAGATTCTATATGAGCAATATTATTTTCAATTTATGTTACTTATAGAAGCTTTTTAATCTCAACTCTTAGAAATCTTGGCCTAAAACAACAGAGCCACAAACACAGAGAGTCAGAGATTTCTTATGACTCCAAGGTAAAGACTAATCAACTTGCCTAGTCAGCATATCTAAAAAAGTTGATATTTGGTCACACTCTAGATTATGACCCAACCACCTGCTTGGGGATAAAAAGTCATCTTTCATACTTCATGGTAGTAGTGGTCAAAAAGATGGCATTGTTATTTTCAGTCCCAATTGCAGCAGATGCATTTTCCTCAGTCCACATTTTCATAAGACTATCATACTTCAAATTAACAAGCAATTTGAAGTATGAAATGATACATTATTGCTTTTTCAGCTAGTGATTTCAAAGATATGATTGAAGATTTATCAGTAATATGAAATTATTGTCTGTAAATTTGCTCATCGTTTTTGCTTTTTCTCTAGCATTTTCAAATCAATTTCTATTATGTATCCTACTTATATATAACAGTTCTGTTTCTTTATGCAATATATAATAGAATAAGTAGATTTTTAAAATTACATATTTATTGTGTGTATGTGTGCACATGCATATGTTCCATGTATGTGGAGAGTGGAGGCCAACGTCCAAGAGTTGCTTCCCTCCTCTTGCCATGTAGGTCCTAGGACTCAACCTTAAGTCTTGCCAAGCTTAGCAGGAGGTATCTTTTCCCACTCAAGAATTTTATCATTCTGACAATATGGGAAATTTTATACATCTAAGTTCTACTGACAGCTGCATATAAATCTGTAAAATCATTTATAGCAATAAACATGCCAGTTTAAATATCAAATAAAATGGAATTAGTGTCACTAAGAACTTTCTACTGAAGAAAAAAAGTTACAATTTTAAGTAAAACTCTCATTTCTAAATGTCAAATATATACAAAAATAGTCTCATACTTGAAGAGGTCAAATTCAATTATCTGTATTTTTTAGTCCCATAAAAAGTTCATTCTCAACACAAAGGAATATGTGAAAGAACCCTGATATAATATATTGGTTTTAGAAATAAAGGTTTTTAATATTTTATGTTGAGTTGACATGTGTTAATTACCCATATTTATGGGACATGGTGTGATGTTCTGGTGTGTGTTTGTGTGTATTTTTAATGATCAAATGAGCATAATTAGAATGCCAATCACTTTTGTTTTACTTCATAGTTATAGTAATACAACTAAATAGCCCCAGAATTCTTTTCATTTACATGCAGCTCAGTGGCTATATGGAAAGCTCAGGTGGTATAGGGCACTAATCCTTGGTATTCACATGGGAAAGGAAATTGCCCAATTCACATCTTAGTTTGGTAGTTATGATTGCAAGAACATTTGTCTCCCCATTTCTTCTCTCCCCTGAAAAATTATTTAATCTTTTTCTAGTACAAGTGCACTTCTTTAGAAATTATGTACCTTCGGTATGCTGACCCTGGAGAGTAATTGGTCAGAGTTTCTCATACCAGGGATTGAAATGAATGTCAAAGTAGCTAAAGGGGTGAAAAATGAGCATAAAGATAAACCAGGCATGAAAACTCAAAATGGATGCAGACAAATGATGTTTCTATTTTATTGTCCTTTTAAATAAAGTGAGTTGTGCTTTTGGCTTCCATCTGCCATAGGAATGGGTTGCTATGAGATAACAGCTTAGAAAACTGAATTATAATTTTCAAGAGAAAAAATCAGCACCATTTTCTTTTCCAGAAACTGTAGAAATATCATAGATGTTCCAGTAAATTTGCTTTTTGCTGGCCTCAAAGGGGTGTGTGTGTGTGTGTGAGTGTGTGTGTGTGTGTGTGTGTGAGAGAGAGAGAGAGAGAGAGTGAGTGTGTGTGTGTGTGTATGTATGCAAATTTCTTCCCATGAGAAGGAGGCATCAGCCTTTTAGAAATTTACCTATGCATCTTTTGAATACCAAGGTATTATTGATAAAATAGACTAAATTTTCTTGAACCTATTGATCTTTTCTACAGATCTTTCTGATGAGTTAATCTCATTTTTCTTTGATCACTTAAATGGTCCTTCCATCGCATCCCTCCTTCATTATTCTTTTTATTTATTAATTCCTAAATTTCTATCGAATTACTGTTATGTATTTGTTATGCTTATTATTTCTGGTATTAATTAAAATTTTTTAATGTTTTTGAAGGGTAGTTTAAGACTGATAGTTTTGTTTGTTTTATAATATTTAATCCAATTATCATATAGAGAAAGAAGCAGTTTTAAAAGGATTAATGGGCAGATTTTTATGAGGGGTACCTAGCAAAAGTGAAACTCAACTCAGGTTACTATAAATGTTAAATGTATGCTCAGTTGGTATCCTGTGCCACTTGGATTAGATGGCTGTCATAAGCCTCTCTCTCCTTCCTTCCTTCCTTCCTTTCTCCTTTTCTTTGTTTTGAAAACTATCACCTTGCATAAAGTAGCAGTTTGCTTCTTTTCTTGAGGTAAGTGGCACAAGATGACTAAGTCAGACCTATTCAAATCTGGACCAAAAGAACTACAATTAATATTGTCCAAGGACTGGAATGATGGCAGCAAGAGAAAAGATCTCTGATCTACAGTTGTTTCTTTTTTTCACCCAGTGATGCCACGTTTTGCTGAACAAGTTGAGGTTGCCATCGAAGCCCTGAGTGCCAACGTTCCACAGCCATTCGAAGAGAATGAGTTCATTGATGCTTCCCGCCTGGTATATGATGGTGTTCGGGACATCAGAAAGGCTGTGCTGATGATCAGGGTATGTGAAGCTTCTAGAGAGTCCTCAAGACATTTAATGTAAATGTCATTTTTAATTACTCAATTTAGTCTTCAAAGATGTTTGATTTCTAGCATATTCAGATCATGTGCGCTTTTTACATAAAAATGGATCAGTGAATCTCAACAGTACTGAATGTCCTACATATTATGTTCTGGCTCCTTCTGGCATGCATTTTCTTTTTTTCTGTAACTTTCATAAAAGTTGGCAGAATCCCTTCTACTTTCCATTTGTGCCCCTTGTGGACACTGTCTTTACACCAGGCTCACTGGAGAATCATGATCTGTTAAGGAGTAAAGAATTTTTATCTTAGTAGTGTGAGTATTGCAGCAACATAATTGAAGTTTATTATGTATAAAACTAGATAGTCTTCTGTGAAAACTCCTCCCATGTCCTACGTCCTTATCCCCTCCCACATGTTTATGTAAAATATGGGTGAGCTTTCACAATAACTTTCTAAATAATAAACCATAGTATAAACCTAGAAGGTATATATGATATTTGGATTTACACCTATGCTGTATCATTTGTAACTTGTTCTACCCACACAAAATATTATGTAGTCTATCTCTAAGACCTCTGGCTTACTTCATACAATTTAGCTGATAATATTCCATTGTAGGTTTTACTTTAGTTTGTGAATTCTCATCTTATCAACCATTTAATACAGTGTTATTCAAGCAATTTTGTTAGTGATGAAGCACTTCCTTAAAATAAACTACACACATAGAAGTATAACTGATAGCAAGTATGTATCAATTAAAATTAATTTAAGAGATGAGATTCTGCAGTATCATCCCTGGGGAATAATGATGAATATAATCATAAGAACCAATTTTTTATATTATTTTAAAAAGTTAAATATGTACACTAAAGAGTAAAGCATAGCATATGAGTGACTGGACAGATGCCTCAGTGGATAAGAGCACTTACTGTGCTTATAGAGATCATAGATTCAGTTCCCAGCTCTCTTCATGACTGGTTCACAAATGCCTGTTAAGCAGTTACAAGTGATGCAATTCCTTCCTCTGGCCTCTTAAGGCCTTACACACAAGTGGTATGCATGCAGTTGAACATGTCTACACACAGAAATGAAACAATAGTGTACAGAGGCAATAAATGAAATTAATTAAACATTTTTCCATTGCAAGATGATACTAATTTAGCATGCTGCACCAATCTCATTTAAAGCACCCAATGGCTTTAAAGAAACAATGGCTGACATAGCCATACTCTCATTAATTAGAAACTCTACAACTATTTATGTAACTGACTGATCAGATCAACTTTAAACAACTATAACATTCAATAAAACTCTATCAGGTCATATGAATTATACTTAAACATACAGAGTTCAAGTTTGAACTTAGGGAAATTAAATTTTTGTGCTTTTAGTTTACCCTCTTTGTAAGTGTGACACTCTCACCATCTTTGAAGACTTACCTGACCATTCTATCCCCATATTTACTTTGAAAAATAATGACTTCCTTCTTTGAACACTTATAACACATTCTACTTGAATATACTATTTGTTGCACTATTTCCTTTCTTGACTATTATCTTCTTTACATATATTTGGAAAAGATGGCTGTCTCCACCCACCCCTTTATTGGGTTATATTGTTTGGCATATATAGAAGGAGAGAAAGAGGGACAGAGGAAGGAAGAGAGGGAGAGAGAAGAAGAGATAGGTAAGAGTATCCCTGCCCAAACTCAGAAGATTGAGAGATGATATTTAAAATAAATAAGTAAATAGATAGATAGATAGATAGATAGATAGATAGATAGATAGATAGATAGAGTATGGAGGGAAAGGAGAGTGAGTTCATTTTTTCATTCTGTGCTAACTTGTGAAATAAGGTAACAGAGCATAAGAGTTACATTTGCTGAGTGTTCTGCACTGAACCCTACTATAATCCTCAAGACACATCCCCAGTATTGCCCTTTTTTCTGCTTTGGTAGCCTTCAGATTTTTGTGACAACCATTTATCTGAGAGGATGGGAAAGTTTACAGCCATCATTCATTTTTCCATTTATGAGCCATAGAAAATCCACAGTTTTACATAAAATGTCATGTCGTCACCACAGGGAGCGTCATTGTGTGATTTCTCCCATCTCAACATTCTGAAAAAATTGCTTAAAATTTAGGAAAAGAGAAATGTACAGTAGATATAAATTGTTACTTCTAAAAGACCTTATCAGCCCAGCATACAAATATCTTTCTTTGTATTTAAAATTTAAAAATTTTATGACTTATTTTAATATAATAATTAAAGCTATAGGATTTAGAAAATTCTATTGTACAAGGCTAGGCAAGAATGATGGTGCTGGAGATGTTTTTTTCTGGTAGCTGACATGACTGTGTACCCTCCTCCCATACTGCTGATTATACTTCACAAAAGAAATAAATCTCTTTAAAGTCATTTGAAAGAATGATAACCATATAGAAAGATTCATGATGACCCAAATCCTCCATCACCTTAGCTCTCAACAATCAATACATATTTAATGAAGATGCTGGTGTCTGTGAGCTCCAACCTAGCTCCAGGCACCCTTCAGACATAGAAAAGTTTCTGTTTCCCAGGTTCCAATCTCACTTTTCAAGATCACTCACTTGTCATTAAACAGTCTTATTCCTTATTCCATGAGCCTATTGCTCATTTGCTTCTTAATGTAATTTATCCTCTTGATGGGCAGATATTTAGAAATTTTCTCATTATCTTCACAATGCATTTGAAAAGTAAATATGCAGACCAGAGTGATAACCAAACATCAATCTCAAGACAGTGGTTTGATCAAGCTCTGTAATTTGCTATAGCTCTACTGTATTGTGTATCAAAATACCTTGGAACATTGTTAGATATTTTAATTTTTGAGAGTAAAATGGAAATTCAGCTTGTATAAAATTATAAGCTGGGATACTTCACTGTTTAATCATTATGTTTGTTCTTCTGTGTTGATGTCATGGTGTGTTTGTGAAGCTGAGTATGTAGTTATCCTAGTTATCAATATGATAAAATACCATCTTCAGAGTCAGTGTGGTTCTTATTAGTTCTAATATTTAAATAAATATTGTAATGTTAGTTCAGTCTCACAAGTGGTTTAGTTGGACTAAATGGTTAAATCAATAGAATGTTATAGATTCTTTTGGTTTCATTATTCAGACTACAGGCACTATGAATATTAAGAACATGAGAATGTTATGAACAGAGAATGATAAAATTTGTAGTTTAACTATAATTTTGGGTCAACAGCTAATTATTTTCTCTGCAAATGGAAAAAAAAATATTGTGGCCAGTGTCAAGGATTTTCATAAACCTAGTACTTAGCAGGTCCACTTAAAATTTTCTTTTCATCATTTTCTTTATTTGAAGTTTCTTCCACTTGGTTAATAATATACCGTTTGCTAGAGCAGTCAACAATATTAAAATTTTAGCAAAGTCAAAGTATTTCTCCTAACATGCATTTGAAAGATGAAGATCTACTTATGTATATTTTTTACTCTGTGCCAGCTAATCACAGTCCTGTATATATCCTGGCACAGTTTCCCTAACAGTACCAATGAGAAATAATTTATTATGCTCCTTTTAGTGTGTTATGAGATGTCCCATACTGTTAAATCTATCCCAAATATATAGGTACACAAAGACAAAATTTTCTTTCTTATGTTTACAGAGAATAAACACATATATTCAATGGAAAATTTAGTACTATGGAAGAAACAGATGCAGAGTAATAGACAAAGAGTTCAAGCTGATCATAGTTTTTTATGGAAAGAACATATTTTTGAACAGACTCCCCCCCCCCCTTTTTTGCAGAGGGATAGCCTTGTAATTTGTCCAATTAGAAATTATGGAAACCGGGGCTGGAGAGATGGCTCAGCGGTTAAGAGCACCGTCTGCTCTTCCAGAGGACCCGGGTTCGATTCCCAGCACCCACATGGCAGCTAACAACTGTCTGTAGTTCCAGTTCCAGGCAAACACCAAGGCAAATAAATAAATAAATAAATAAAGTTGTTTTTTTTTTTTTTAAAAAAAAAAAAAAGAAATTATGGAAACCTAAGAATCACACAGATGCAATGAGAGCCATTGGGAGGTTCTGAACAGGGACTTGACATCATCAGTCTCAGAACTGAGTGAGACCTCTCTAATGCTGCTGCTGAAATGATGCTTGCTGGATTTCAAGTCTCCGCACTCATTGGAAAGATCACTTGGGAGGTTTTCCTAGCAACCCATAGTTAATTAGTTCCCACCAGGGAGGATTTTTTGTTTGTTGTTTGGTTAGTTGTTTTTTTTTTTAATATATATGTATATATACATATATATATATATAGTGGCTTTAAATCTCTAATTTTAGTTAATTTTTTGCAGCCAACTTTAATGTTTTAGAGCTGTATTGGGAAGGTATTTCTTTTAAGTTACTCCAAATATCTAGTCAACTGTATTTTCCCTTTCTTTTCTCAATGAAACTCTCATATACATTTAAAACTTTTTAAAAATATTCTTAATGTACTTTCCTTATATGTCTGAGTGAAGCCATTCTAAACTCATTAGTATCTCATTTTGCTTCAGTAGATATAAATTTTGCTTTTGTTGTAAAAGCTATGATTCAGACTAAGCGCCAGAGCCTTGAAACTGACATCTGGTATGTCTCTTAGGATCATATTGAACATTCATTGGTCTCTGTAATAGGCACATTTTAGTGGGATTCAGGCATTATTGATGGAGGCCTAGAGGTGTAGTTTTGGGGTCTCAGGACCTTGAATAGGGTGTGGCCAGCCCCCATTGAGAAATTTGTGGCACACTGACATTTTTTCTGTTTGTATCTCTGTCCTTTGGGAGAAACCTGACTCTATCACATGTCCTCCCTCAGTTCCACTCTCCAGTCTTAATATTAATTTGTATCAATAAGTGTTTATATAACACCTTAAATAAATATTAATTATTTATATGATCAATTATAAATAAGCATGTAACTTATAGGTTTAGAAAATGGATTTGGGGAAATAAAGCAGAAGCATTATACAGAAAGGATGCATGTTCACAACCCAATAGATAGACAGTAGTTGACCCAGGAAACTGGTATTATTCATAAGGTGGTGTATTGGTTTTAGTGAAGAGTCCTCCCTCAAAATAACAGGTGTGTAACTGAGGCTTGATTCTCCCAAGACTCTAGCTCTCATTCCGTGAAATACACATTCTAAAATTTTGATCTTAAAATTCATATAATAATATACCACTTATTCCTTTAGAACTATTTCCAGATCATCTACGATTTACCATATCTTCTTTAGTTAGTGAGGTGCTTGCACAAGACTGTATATGCAAAGAATTATTTACAGCAGCAGCCTGTATATGTTTGATCTTGTTTAAGAGGCATAGGAACATTTCATACTCATCCATTTGCCTGTGCTGTTTATGATCATTAAGATCATGGGTGCTTCAGCTTATTTTTCTATTCTGCCAGTTGCTAATGAGGAGTTCACCTCAGCCATTTTGCTTGAAGGCTATTGTAGTTTCATTTATGTTTTTGTGATAAAATATTCTGACAAGAGGCAGTGTAGGGGAGAAAATGGTTAAGTGGCTTAAATTCTATGTTTTTTATTATGGATAAAGTCATAGTTTTTATCCGTGTATATCCTTGTTCAAGCTCCCTCAGTGAAAGGAAGTCAATGTAGAAACTTAAGCAGCTAGAGAGATAGTAATTCTTCTAGGTTGGTTTACTTTCTTGTGCTGTGCTGATTCTCCCCTGGCTTACAATGTTCAGACCCTCTAGTTTGGAGAATGATGCCACCTGCTATGAGATAAATGTCTCCCTATATTAATTAGTCAAGACAATCACTAACTAATCTAGATTATTTCTCCTTAAGGCTCCCATGTGATTGAAAGTTAAAGTCAGCCATCACACAGATGCTGAGACACTTCATACACCTATAAAATAGGAATTGAACATTTTTCATTGAGTTATATAAGTTAAAATTTGAGTTGACTATGTGTCCCAGAGTGTGTGGTAAATGCTGATAGCTGCTATTATTGCTGTTATTGTTAGTAGGTGTTACATTTTATTAAGCATACTAATTATCACTATAATTTATGTATTTGCTCATTTTTATAGTTTTTAAGGGTCCTTTGAGGGCAGCAGGAAAATGGCAATGATAATAATTATTTTATGATATGACTAAGGAGACATCAAAGCAATAAAATTGTGTTACTTTCCAAAGATTTGTAGCCTCTGAGTGGAAGACAAAATTAGGACATCTGAACTTACATCAACACTTTTTATTATGTGTGTGCATATGTGTGTGGTGTGTGTATGGGGGTTTGTATCTGGTACACATACTTATTCACCACAGGTCGACTGCTTCTGCATTTTTCTATTGCTTTTTTTTGTTTTTTGAGACAAAGACTCTCACTGAACCCAAAGCTTTCTATTTTGGTGAGACTGGCTATGGCATCAAGCCCTAGGTGACAAATTTATACTCCAAAACCCAGATTTTAAAAAAAATGTTAATTTTACTTATTTCTTGAAAGTTTCTTATACAGATCAGGAGATATTGATCAAATACACCATGACTAACTACCCCCAACTCCTATGCTTTAGGTCCCCTCAACATACCTCCTTCCAAACTTTACATTCTATTATTATTATTATTATTATTATTATTATTATTATTATTTGCTTTTTAATTTTTTATTATGAATAAAATCTCATTTTTTATCCATGTATCCCCTTGTTCTAACTCCCTTTCCCCTCCCACCCCACCCAGTCACTCTCTCTTCTCCCCATCTCCTTATCTCCTCCTCAGCAAGGGCAGGAGGTCCCAAGGTCCCAAGGTGGCTTAGTTCATCATCCACGAATCCATAGAGGCAGATCTGCTTTTCTTACCCCAAGATCAAGACTAGGTCAGGTGTTTCTCTGGAGAGAATGGGCTCGAAGATGCCAGTCCAAGGTGTTTCAGATCACAAGCTGTTCAGTGGTTGTGGTTTGCAGCTTGGTAATGCTTTCCTTTTTGTTTAAAGTCCACTAATGAGTAAGTACATCCCTTGCTTATCTTTCTAGGTTTGTGATATCTCTCTCAGGAGAATATTCTCCAAATCCATCCATTTGCCTGCAAATTTAAGATACCATCTTTTCTTACTGCTGAGGAGTACTCCATTGTATAGATATACCACAGTTTGTTAATCCATTCTTCAGCTGATGGGCATCTAGGTTGTTTCCAGGTACTTGCTATTACAAATAATGCTGCTATGAACATAGTTGAGCTAATGCCTTTGGAGTGTGAATGTGCATCTTTAGGGTATATGCCTAAAAGTGCTATTGCTGGATCCTTGGGGAAATTGATTCCCAGTTTTCTAAGAAACTACCATACTGCATTCCAGAGTGGCTGAACAAGCTTACACTCCCACCAACAATGGCTGTCATCTCTGTCTTTTATCTTAGCCAATATGATAGGTATAAGGTGGTATCTCAAATTTGTTTTGACTTGAATTTCTCTGATGGCTAAAGAAGTTGAGCACTTTTTCAAGTGCTTGTCAGCCATTTGTAATTCTTCTGCTGAGAATTCCCTTTTTAATTCTGAACCCCATTTTTTTATTGGGCTATTCAAGGTTTTGGGCTCTAGATTCTTGAGTTCTCTATATATTTTAGAGATCAGTCCACTGTCATTTGTAGGTTTGGTGAAAATCTTTTTTCATTCTATAGGCTGTCGTTTTGTCTTATCGACAGTGTCCTTGGCTTTACAGAAGCTTCTCAGTTTTAGGAGGTCCCACTTACTGATTGTTGTTCTTAGTCTCTGTGCTACTGGTGTTATATTAAGGAAATGATCACCTGTGCCAATGCGTTGGAAGGTATTTCCCACTTTCTTTTCTATCAAGTTCAGTGTGGCTGGGTTTATGTTGAGGTTTTTGATCCACTTGGATTTGAGTTTTATGCATGGTGATAGGCTTGGACCTATTTGCAGTTTTCTACACACTACCATCCTGCTATGCCAACACCGTTTGTATTATTATTATTATTATTATTATTATCCCTTGATTTAATTAGAACTGGCCATATAAACCTGTGTGGTCATCTATTGAGGCATGGACAACTTTTTCACTTTCACAAAGAAAAATGACTGACTCCTCCTCTTCCTGCACTTCTTACGTGCCAGTGGCTCCACCACTTTCAGTGAGCCTTGGAAGGCCAGCCACCTTTAATATTTGACCCTGTGTAGATGACCATAGCTATAGTGAGTTCCTGTGAGCAACATCCCTGTTGTGTCCAGAAAGCATTTTTTTTTACAGCATGTATCCCCATTCTCCAGCTTCTATGATCTTTCCACCTTTTTTTTTTTTTTATGTGTCTAAACCTTGGTGAAAACATATGTAGACATGGAGGAAAAGTTGATAGGTGTCCCATCTGAGGCTTAATATTTATTTATATAATATAATATTATAATATAAATATAAACAATTACTTATTCTCAGAATTTTGACCATTACTTGTCTCTGGATTTACCCTCATCACTGCAAAACTAAGATTCTCTGGCTGGGACTGAATGCAACATAAGGCTGTGGATAAAAATATAAATATTGTAAGTGCATTTTGATGGCTTAAGTTTTCAGTAGGTCCTCCTCTAGGGCCTTTAATATCTTCAGTAGTCTTTGGGCCAGAATTTCAGTACTAGATATAAATTCCCTGCTGTGAAGCAAGTCTCAAAAGCCATGGACATGAGGATGCCAGAGTTCCAATTCACTCCTGTTTGACTGGCGAACACTTTTTCAGACAATCTCCCTATAGCCAGTCACTCAGGTTATTATTTTACTCTCTCTCTCTCTCTCTCTCTCTCTCTCTCTCTCTCTCTCTCTCTCTAATGTTGGTTTCTGGCTCTAGTCATTTATATAAATCCCAGAGTTTTACTCTGCTAGGTGATGTTTGCCATTGACTATCTGCCTGTATAAATGCCTAGGTCACTTCAGTGATTGGACACAGTCTTGCAGGCCCTGACATATGCTGCTGCTTTCTATTGAGTGAGGTGATCTCTTTTATTTTTCTCTCTCTTTTAAGAAATACTGATCAAAGTGCTTGCAATCTTGTCATCTCATGTGTCAGGAGAATTTTCCAACTTGCTGCAATTGTTTCACAGTTCATTCCAGAAGCGAGAAGGACCACAGAAAATTGCTTATGTCTACAGTAAATACATAATCAGTTATTTAAGCCAGGTTTTCTATCACCCCCACTTTAATTGACAGAATGAATACTGAGAATCTCTTTTTCCAATTCTCTTAATATTGCTATGAAACAATATTCAGTATCTGTAGATGAATGAGTAAATGTTAATGTGATTGATGTGCCAGAGAGAAAGAAAACCAAGATTATTTTTAGTGCTCAAACATGGATAATCACCAGGCATAATGCAATATTGGCATTAAGAACCTCATTTTATGCCTGTCTGACCAATCTGAAGGCTACATCATTAACTACATCTATAAATTAGACTAAAGATGCCAAGGAAATCAGCACAATGAAAATGGGGAAATAGGTACCAGTCTCATTAGTACTGTTGCTACACTTGTATCTCTATTGAAAGACAGACCCCTGGAAATTTCAATGGAAAGACATGTATTTCTCCTACATACCAAGAGACAGAGTGTAGAGGAAAGCTAAGCAAAGCCTCACTCTCATCATGTGCATTACCTACATCACCCCATGAAGGGATCATCTCAGGGTTTGCAGGATGTGATAGTCTTAAGGGCATACTTCAAATTGCCTATTTCGAAGGCTTCAAGCAAATTTGATACCTCTTATTCCTCAGTCTCCTATCTGCAAAATTGTTAAATAAAAAGCCAACCAAACAAAAAGCAAATATTCTCCACCTGAAAAGAGTGTGAAGAAATGTTCTTGAGTTTGTGTGACACACAAAGAAACTATGTGGTAAACCCTTAATTCATGCTATCTAACTGTAAGGAGAAGAGTTTTATTGGTTGGCTTATAGACTTAGTCTTATCTATCTCCAACACAGACTTTAATGATTTGGAATGATCTTAATCTAACTCTATTCCATCTATGCCATTTACTATTCAGGTTCTTACCCAATTTAAAATGTGAACAAAAATAATAAATCCAAAGACCTTTGCAGTTGGGGATCAGATATACTTGGTTGTTTGGATCTAAATTCTGTTTCTTTTACTAAATCAAAGACATGGAATATGTTACTGAACATTTTTCTATCTGAATTTTCTTGTCTGTAGATAGTGAATGACTGTTACACCCCTTTGTTGGTATAATCTGAATTGACACTATGAAATGATTATTATGTCTTTAATATTTTGTAGTGATAGGTAGCTTCCATATTAAAAAAATTGTTGAAGCTTGATATGGTGTCAGATGTTTTTAATGCTAGCACTTGGGAGTCAAAGGCAGGTCTCTGTGAATTCAAGTCCAGCCTGATATACAAAGTGAGTTCCAGAACAGACAGAGCTATTTAGTGTGATCTGTAACAATTTTTTTGTTGTTGTTCAATGAATTAACTTTAAATCTTAAGTTAATATAATAGCAAACACTTTAATGATAACTAGACAATTTATAGAAGTCTTAGTTTACAAACACACACACACACACACACACACACACACACATATACAAAGGTTGGCCACAGTGAAAAGAACCTATTTATAGAGAAGAGAGTCAAGACTCATAGATGTCAGATGACCTGATCATATGCTCAGTTTCACAAAGTGATGTATACTCTGGAACAGTTGAATGTAGTCTGAAATGTAATCTTTATACCTCAGGTCTTAGTAAGCAAACACTATTTCATGGACTCTGGTCACTGGCATAGAGATCATTACTCATTTTGCTTATTGAGAAACGAACTAGGAGAAAAAAATGATATTAGAGACAAACTATAGCATAAATTATATTGAGGATAGTTCATTTATATCTTAAAATAAAAATAGATTTTATGCAAGCGTATTCTTGCAATAACTAGAAGTAATCTCATGTTAAAAGTCATATTTAGATTTACTGTGTTAAAGCAAATAAATTAAATAAATAAATAAAATTTTTATTTGCTGCCTCTAACAAACACATCTCAATACCACCACCAGACAATACCTAAGCTTAAAGGACAAAAAATTATCAATAGGACAAAAAATTATTAATAGAAAATGAGCAAGGGAACAAGCCAATGCAGTTATTCTACTATCTGAAAAGACAAATGTCAAACCAAAACAAATCAGAAGAGACACTCATTAAATAAAAAATCCACAGAGAAGTTATTACTAATCTAAGCATTTATTAATTAAGCACAATGTCACCCAATCTCTGAAAAGAAATCTTATCAGATCTAAAAATCATGAGTTGGCCCCAACATAGTGATAGTGAGTGACTTCAGTAATCCAACTGTACTCGTAGTCATGTCCTCAGATGAAAACTAATTAGAAAAACTCTGATGATAAATGACATTATAAACCAAATATACCTGACCTCTGTATACAATATTCTACAAAACATTGAAGTATATATATACTCTTACCCCTCCCAGTTGCAGTTTTTCGTTTCTCCTCTCCTCCAAATTCCTCCCTTCAACTCCCCTCTGACTCCCCTCCCAATCCAAAATCCAGTCTTTTATTTCCTAAAAAAATGGCAAGACTCTCATGGATATCAATAATACTTGACAAATTAAAATGCAGTAAGACTGAGCATCTCACCTCTTATTAAGGCTGGACAAGGCAACCCAGTATGAGGTCCCAAAAGTCAGGAAAAAAAGACAGAGACAGCTCCTGCTCCCACTGTTAAGAGTTCCACAAGAAGACAAAGTTGCAAAACTGTCACATATGTGTAAAGGTCCTGAGTTGGTCCTGTGCAGGTTCACTCTTTCAGGTCCAGTTTCAGTAAGTTCCTATGAGCCCAGGTTCGTTGATCCTATGGGTTTTCTTGTGATGTCCTTATTCTTCTGGGTCCCCCAATCTTTCTTCCTTCTCTTTAGCAGGATTCCCCTTGCTCAGCCTAATGTTTGCCTGTGGTTCTCTGAGTCTGTTTCCACCAGTTCCCAGATGAAGTCTCTCCGATGATTATTGGGACAAGCACAAATCTATGAGTATAGCAGGATATTGTTAGGCACCATTTTATTGACTTTTTTCCTTCCACTCATGTTTGGTTCTATCCTAGGTCTCTGGGCTATTCAGCTCCTGGTGCTCCAGGCCGTATCAGAAGTAGGCTCACTCTCATGGCATGGGTCTGGACCAGTCATTGGTTGGTCACTCCCCCAATCTCTGTGCCACCTCTCTCTCAACCATAACTCAGAGAGACTATAGGTTGAAGGTTATGTAGCTGAGTAGGTTTCCCAATCCCACAAACTGAGAAATGACAAATTCAGGTTACATATTGTCATTTTATAGAAGTCTTAGCTGGGGTCATTCTTGTAGATTGCTGGTAGTTTTCCTTGCACTACATTTCTCCATGGCCTACAAGTACCCTCCTTTTTCAGTCAGCTCTTTCAGTATCCTATCTCCACTCCCCTGAATCTGTCCCTACTGTTTCATCCTCACACACCTCCAGTCCACCCACAAAATCTCTTCTACTTATCCTTCCCAGGGATATCTGAGTGCCCTCCTTGGATGCTCCTTGTTATCTGACCTCTAGGGATCTATGAGTTGCAGCATGATTACCCTTTATTTTATAATTAATAACCACTTATAAGTGAGTACATATTATATTTATTCTTCTGGGTTACATCACTCAGGATGATTGTTTATTTTTAGTTCCATTCATTTGCCTTCAATATTTTTTATGTCATTATTTTTAGTGGCTGAGTAATACTCCATTACATAAATGTATACTATTGACTTTATCCATTCATCAGTTGAGGGGTTCCCATGGTTTTGAAGATGATATCAGCACAGGTAGTCACACTATGTGTAAGATGCTGTAAACTCTTGGGAGGAAGGTTTTTAGACTTTGAAATAAAATGTGTGAATAAAGGTGAACTAATTTTCTTTATTTTTCTGTTGTTATTTAGACTCCTGAGGAGCTAGAAGATGATTCTGACTTTGAGCAAGAAGATTATGATGTCCGTAGTCGGACAAGTGTTCAGACTGAGGATGATCAACTCATTGCTGGACAGAGTGCACGGGTATGTGGATGATCACTACTTTGGGTAACCACCTAGGGGAGAAACTCAAACAAATGGCTAGAGGAAATTTAATTATAGGTGCTGGGAGCCCATCTATCTTTGATTCAGAAGTTTGGACTATTAGTTGAATGGTCTGTAGTAATGCAATTATTCTGGTAGTAGCAACTACTACTGCTACTAATTCCTTTTTAGCTTTCCCATATTCTATCCATTGGGCATTGCAGCTGCATCTAAGCACTACATATTCTTACATGTGTAACAGATTATATTTGGCTTAAGGGTAATAAATTGATAGGCACGGGCCATCTTTGCTTAAATTTTGCATAATATCCACCATTATGTTGAGTAAAATCTCCAAGTTCAAAAATAGTCCAAGAAATAACAGCAAATGAAAAATTAGAGCTTTACTTTGCTACTGGCTTAGTAATTGCTCCTTAGTCATGAGTAAATTTGATAGCAAAGATCTTATTTACTCAAATGTATTGGACAGAGAGAAGTCTTTGTTTTTCCTTGATGTCTACCTGTTTGGAGGGCTGTCTTTTGCTAAGTAATTGAAAAAAAGTTACACAATTTTTATGAATTTTTAGTTTAAGGAATGAATCAAGCAACAAGATATAACAGATTTGTCAAAAAGATGACAGTTAGTGGCATGGTTCTTAGTACACGTTCTACAATGATCATCCCACAACTGGGCCAACACGATCAGTTTATTACTTGCAGCATAGCTGTGAATACTGTATACAGGTAGTGGGCAATAAGATTCCCTTTTTAATTTTACTATTATAGAATAAAAGCATCTATACTTTAGTATAGCTGAAAACTTTATATTCTAATCATCTGCTCCTTTTTGCTCAAGAAAACATAATAAACATAGGAATATGGCTAGTGAACATATGAGAAATGTAAAGGATATGAGCAAAAAAAGGTAAATGAAAAATTTAAATTGCACAAAGATTTTTTTCTCACCTCAATCAGAATGGCTACTGGCAAGAAAAAAAATAATAATAAATGCTGTCAGTAATTTGTGGTGAAAGGGAAGATTATAAGCTGCTGGGAGGAATATAAGTCAGTACAGGTTCTATGGAAATTATAGATGGCTCAGAAAACTAAATGTGCAACCATCCTATGACCCACCATGCCACCTCTGAGTATTTACCTCCAAACACTCGTAGGTCAGGGTCACTTTCACACACATGTTTTTTGTAACACTATGTAAATAGCAAAGTTACAGATTCATCCCGTGTCTCTCAACAGATAAACATATAAAAAAAGTAAACATGTATGTATTGGGATCTTATTCAATCATAAAGAAGAAAATTAATGGGGACAATCACACTAAAATGAGTCAGATGTAAAAAGACCAATATTGCTTATTTTTTATTCTTAAATTCTATATAGATACACTAAACTGCACGCACGCCCGTGCACACACACATTTATTGAATAAGAGCAAAAGGGAAACTTTAAGAAAGTTATAATGTAGTGAAATAGAAATATGGAAGGAGGGATTAAAGGAAAGAAATGAAGCGTGTGACTATGGTTCAAATACTTGATGTACTTTTAAAAAAATTATCTAATCAGAACCCAATGATATATGTATATATATATATATATATAAATTAGATATAAACATATTTTGAGAAAAAGGTGTTGGGGATGAATGTAGGTTTTGGATACACCATGAAGTTTTTGCTGTCATAGGAATAGTGAAAGCAAATTAAAAAAACAAATTAAGAGATGCAAATAAAAAGGATACAGTAGTAAAAATTCTAATTTAAAATAAAAATAAAAGCACAGAGCCAAATGTTTGGGTAAGTACTGAAAAATCAGAGACAAAAGAGCAAACTACAGCCACCTCTTATCTCTACAACTTCTCAGACAGAATGAGTTGAGCATCTGTCTCCTCCAACCTGCATTTCTCACTTTGCCCAGCAATATCAAGTCTCCTTCTCTCTAGTGCTGGGAGTAAAGGTGTGTGGCTCCCAAGTACTGGGAACAAAGGCATGAGATCCCAAGTGCTGGAATTAAAGAGGTGAACCCCCACTGCCTTGCTCTGTTCCTTTTTTAGACTGCATCAATCTTGAGTACCCCAGTGTGTCCTTGAACTCCTGATCTTTCTGCTTCTACCTCTCAAGTACTGGGATTAAAGTTGTATGCCACCACTGCCTGGCCTCTATGGTCAATTAGTAGCTAGGCCAGCCCTCTGAATAATTAGATTTCTTTGTTAGAGCACAAACAAAATATCACCACAAGATGCAAAGGAAATATAGTGTTCAGGATGATTGTACCAAAAACCCAGGTTCCCTTGAGTACTATAGACCTTGATATATTTGTTCTAAAGTCAAATGAATGAGAACATAGAAATCCAGGTTGGTAGAAACACAGAGGTAAAAATTCAGATACCACAGGCACAATAGTGTGTGGTATAGTGACACACACATTTAATTTTGAAAGAGAATTGTGAGTTCAAGAGTAGCCCTGGACAAACAGTAAGACCTCCAGGCCAATAGCCAGGGGCTCAGGTTCATGCTTACTGGTAGGATCCCTGCCTAGCATGCACAAGCCCTTAACTGACCAGAGGAACAGAAAACTGAGGGGCTCTGATTTCACACAACTTTAGTTTTGATCTATAAAAACAAATGGTCAGATTTGTTTTGCTTGAATTCTCTGGCTTTCAGTTATGTTATTTGTCAAATATGAACCATATACTTCCCTGACAGCATTTTTTTGATAGTTACTTGGTCTTTACAGAATAATAGTATACTATTTGCCTTATAGTATCAAGCAACAAGTGCTCAATAAAGTCCACATCTGATCATTATTGTTTGTCCTTTGGAAGAGAAGGTTCCTTCTCACCACAGGATAATGACATCAAAGTGTATGAAAGAGCATAGAACCTTTATTCAAAATTCCCCAAATACTCTACAGTCTTACCTAAAACATTCAAAATTAGGAAAGTCATGAAGCAAGAATCTTTTGTCTGTTGGCATACCACCAAACTAATTAATCAAGCCAATTCATCTTTAAAATTAAGTAAATCCAGCATTTTTATCTCAATGACAAAGGACAAGTTTGAGTAATTCATCTAAACATTAATCAATTCCAAGATAATTTTATTGATTACTCTAGCCCTTGTTCCACTGATTTGTGTGCTCAAAGACTAAGATACATTATACAAGCTTTATCTTGCTTTGAGATTGCTATCTTGTGAAGATGGGCTTAATGGTCCATATTTAAAAATAATATACTCTGCATATATTTCTCTTTTACACATTATTTGTACATTAGACATCAAATCAGTGAAGATGGATAGAAGAATCTTGATCATCCTTTCTTCATGCTGTTGTCCATTTTCAGAATGAAACATGATCAGGGTCCAAGAGAGTAAGAACGAGGCTCTTTTATCTGCCAATTGCTAATTTGTCTTTGAAGTCCCTACCATGGTATGGATTAATGTGCAGCCAACAGCTTTACTTCTTTTGTCAGCCACAATAAGGGACATAGAATGATTGCTACTAAGCTGGGAAAAAAAAAGACCATATCAAATGGCTAAGGTAATACTTGATTATATCTTCAGTGTTTGACAAGGTGCTCAGAAGAATGAAGAAACTCAACTTTGTGTTTGACATAGGTGTTGGATCTTCCAAGCATACAGTGTTTGCTGATAATGGCCTTATTTTCTTATTTTATTCAAAAAAATATTTCTCTCTGAAAATAGGAAGTAAAAGGAGGTTAAACTGGAAAATTAACTTTTAGCACCTTCTTTCAACATTGCTCTTAAATCAGATAGAGGATCTTATTTTTTTTTATATGGCATTTTCTGTTGGCTGTGTGTAGGCATGGTTATATGTGTGTGTGTATACTGGTACATATCTTCATTGTGTATGTCAAAGGAGGGCATCTCACATCCTGTTCTATCAGTCTCCACTTAATTCTCTTGACACCCTGTTACTGAACCTGAGTCATTTTGTGTTTTCCCAATTTTTTCCCAATTACTTTCCTCTGCCAGGCTGATGGCAGTAAGGTATCATGATCTTTTTATATCTGTCTCCTGTCCCTGCCCAAATACTGAGATTTGGGTTATTATGTGGTCATGTCTGACATTTTATGGTGGTTTGGGAGACATAGACCCAGGTCCTCATGTTTATGCTATGAGTGTTCTTAAGCATGGCCAGTCTTCCAGCTATTTGTCTCCAACACTTTGATGGGGAATGAAAGTGAGAATGGGGTTGAGTATGGCAATTCATTCAAACATAGAGGCTGTCTTGGAATCTAGTCTAGACAGAGGATCATAGATTTTTTTTTTATACAAAATTAGTTTATGTATATGTGTGTTTTGTCTGTTTGTATATTTGTGCACCACATGTATGCCTAATTTCTGTGGAAGCCCGGGAAGGTTGTCTTTGGGATCTAGTTAAAGACAGTTGTGAGTGGTGAGATGTGTACTGGGAATTGAACCCAGAGCCTCTGCAGACATGATTCATCACTCCAATCCCTGGCAACATTATAGCTTAAAATTGACTCTTCACATGTTGCCATACTTTAAGAATAGCAGGAACATTCTGTCTCTCAACCTTAGTATTAGAATTTATTCCTTTGAGGGTACGCAGAACTGCTTTGTAAATATGAAGTCTGCAAATCTTTGTAACTTTGGATAACTCTCTACATGCCTCGTATCCAATGTTCCTGTGTTTGGGTGTGTTCACACTTAACTCCTGATATCAGCTTCTCTCCTAGCTTCCCTTATGTTGCTGTGATAAAATGTCTGACAAAAAAGGAGGAAAAAAAAAGGTTTCTTTTAGCTCACTATTCTGATTTACAGTCCAATTTTTTTAAAGATGGTTAAGGCAGGAAACTGAAGCAACTAGTCGCATTCACAGTCATGGTCAAGGAGACAACAAATTTAAGCATTTTTAGACACCATTCAGCTTTCTGTACTTTTCTATGGTCCAGGTCTCAAAACCAGGGGTATATTGCTGACCACTTTGAGGCTTGGCTTTGCTATGTCAATGGATACAAGGATATGTGCACACAGGTTAACTTAATCCAAAAACTAGACCGTTCCTCATTGAGAAACCTCCTCCCAAATGGTTATATGCATGTCAGGTTGATAATTAAAATTTACTGTCACAGTAATATACTTAGATTGCTCTGCTATAACAGCATTAAAAGAGCTAGCTGCATTACATAATATTTTCCAGATTTTGTCTATGCTGCTGTGATGAAAATGCTAGTGTTTCTGGTAGTTTACTAACCAGATAATTCAACATGGAAGAGCTGGATTATCCCTGAAAGGATTGTGGAAGGGTTTGCTTGCATCAGAGGAAGCAATAACTCAGTTTTCCAATTGCAACAGTAATACCAGAGGTTAAAGTATCCAACTGTTTAACTATTTACATTTACTATCCATTTTTAAAGTCAAGTGAGGAGAAGTATCCCCTTGAGTTTTTACTTCTGTTATAATTTTTTTGCACTTGAATCCCTTGTAATAAATTCTGTTCTTTGCCTCAGAAAGTGATTCTTGTCAGTTCAGAGACCCTTGTCTTTAAAAGGTGGACACTGGGGCATGTACCTGGAGATTTAGATTGAAGAAGAGTTTTGATCCTTTTGAATGCAGGCTACTTTGTATTAGTGATGTGTACTTTGAACCCAATAAGAAGAATTTATTAATCGCAAAACATAAATGGTTGGCTGTCCAGAGCAAAGGCAGGATCTTGGGACAAAGGCTTGGGTCCTTGTGCATTCTGGTCTCTAATGTTCTCAGTTTGGAACCCAAATCAGTCAGATGTAGAGCCTGGGAAAATGTGCATGCCTAGCATTTCTGGTGATCTTATCACAGCAAGAGGAAAGCAATCCCCCTGGCCATAGAAATAATTTTTCTCATGTCACCTTAGTTTGAGGGAATGAAAAATTATGTGGTATATGTTTCATATTGAATTTGATTTTTGATGTAGCCAGCCTTCTATTTTTTTCCTATCTAGAATGGCTTTAATATGTTAACATTTCAAACTGCTGAGTTACATTGATAAGACCTAATTAAAACTCATGTGTTGAATTTTAATTTGATTAACTTGCAAATTTTGCAGTTGTGATCTACTGTTTATAGATAACCTTTTTTTAAATTCCAGTTTCAGAAAGGTCAATAATGAATTTTTAAAAAGGCAAGAGCATTTTAAGAATATTCAAGAAAAGCCTTGAGCTCATCGACATCCACACAGCAGTAGAGGCAAATGTAATGACACTTGCACTCCATTCACACCCCATTAAGTGCATTATGCGGATCGAGCACCCCTCCAGTCAAAATAACACCTCTCTCCCTTGCAAATATGCTTTGAATAGAATGTGTCTTTAAAGAATGCCTGTCATTTCTGGTGACTTCTCTTGAGTGACATTGACACTTTGAGCAAGAAGATGCTTAAGTTATCTGTCAGAGGGTACTGAGATTCTGCACTGAGCTGGAAGTTAAGGGCTCTGTGTTTGAGAAGCACTTCTAGGAATCTGAGGTGAGGTAGTAATGTTAATTAGAGGGCAAGAAGCTGGAGGGCTGGAGAGATGGCCAATCAGTGAAGAACTCTTGCTACTCTTCCAGTGGACTTGGCTTCAGTTCCCTGTACTCATGTTGGATGCCTACGAACACCTGTAACTTTAGATTCAGAAGGATTCAGTACCTGCATTAGCCTCTATATGTAGGAACTTCAATATAGTTCTGTAAAGCTGCACTAGGACATACATACATATACAAATAATTAAAATTAAAACAAAATTAATTGCTTACAAAAATTAGAGTGTATTTACAAAAATTAGAAAGCATGATGCACATAATTTCACTTCCAGCACTGTGGAGGCAGAGGCAGTGATCTTTGTGAGTTCAAGTCCAGCTTGGTCTACACAGTGATTTCCAGGCTCTCCAGGTCTGTATAGTGAGACCCTGTCTTTAAAAGAAAAAAAAAATCAGCACTCAATTGCCTTAACCTCACCTTGTTCGTGGGACTATTATGTCCTTTGTTTCTACTATAATAAATTAAGTAGAAAACGATCTAATGACAGAAATGATGCCAGAATAGTGTCACATGACACAATGTTGACTTCTAAATTTATTTATGATGCTGTAATTTACAACTTCTGATCTGAGTGCAGCTTATCTATCAGGGAACTCAGGGCAGGAATTTGAAGGCAGTCTTGCTTGCTATTCTTCACTTGTATGTGATCAATAAACTCACCCCCCAACCAAGTATAGTGGAAGCCATAGAAGAGGCTACTACTTCTACTTGATATTTGGTTCTTTATCAGGCTTATACTCAGATAGTTCTCTTATAAAGTTCTGAACCACTTACAAGATTACATTATTCATATTTGTTTGGGTTTTTCTATATCAGTTATCAAGACAACTTCCCACAACATGCTTAAATGCCAATCTAATTCTGGCATACTTCAACTTAGAATCTACTCATGCAGAGATGACTGGGCTGTATCAACTGGGCCGGTCAAACTTCCTTTCATTTCTTTTTGTGGACTAAATAAACATGCATCTCAAATAACTTCAATTGCTTTTTTTTACAAACATTGGGTCTTCCAACACAGCTTTGTTGTCTCTTTGGAGAAAGTATGGATCCCAGAATTAGAGAAGAAGCTTTGGCTATCCAAAGACCATTCCTGTGAATTATATTGTCGATGGTCATCAGAGAATGTCATGCAGCAAGGACTAACACTACACTTGGAACATGCTATAAAAATGTGTTTAACCAACAAGTTTGATTCTTACGTATAGGAGTTATATTCTATAAATCACTTACGAAAGTTAAAATAAGCAATTACCCTATTCTTTCCTGTAGGAGAAATACAGGGTTAGGTTGCTGAGAGATGTAAATCACAATGTGCTTTTTATTATCTATCTATCTATCTATCTATCTATCTATCTATCTATCTATTTATTTATATAGAATGCAATCTTTTTTCATCTATCTATTCCCTTGTTCCAAATCCCTTCCCCCTTCCAAACCCTCCTGATCAGCTTGCAGCCTCCCTCTTCCCCATCCTCACATCCCCTCCATAGAAAGGGCAAAAAGTCCCACTTTTTGATTAACTCAGCCTCCACTCCAGACAAGTCCAATTTCCTCATCCTAATATTCAGACTGGGTTAGGTGTTCCTTTGAAGGAATTGGGCTCTAAGGTGCCAGTCCATGCACAGAAACACAGTCTGAACCCTCTCCTTGAGGCTCCACATATTGCCATGTCAGTGGACAGTTGCCTATCCTTGAAGGGCTTAGTTCCTTTTCCTGATGGTTCCTAGGTGGTTGTTCTTGATTCAGTGAGCTCCCCAGAGCTCCAGCCAGCCATCACTGTGAGAATTTTCCTCATAGTCCCTATTCCCTTGCTCATATAGAGTCTCCTCCCCTCCTATCAGCTTTACTCATCTCATCGACACATTACCATGTTTCAAGGGTGTTTCTGTACCAATATCTTACATCGTTGATCAGTGTCATTGAACACTAGGTAAATAAATATAGCTGATCTAGCTCATGTGTGTGTTTTCAAGAGACAAATAATGGCCTTCTTGTGCTTAGGGACACTTAGCACCATGCTTAGAAGCTATTTTTTTGCACTGTGGCATCACCACTAAAAGTATGAAAAATGTAGCACTAAGTAGACTAAAAGGTGGATACTTGTTTGAAGTTGGAGAGTTGATTGAAGGCAGAGGATGACTTTGCTCAGCATCATCTGGGAATGCACACATTGGTGACTCAGAGTTTTGTGCTTCTTGCATCATTTGCAAGTGAGTGGAGAAGTGCTTCAAGTATTGATTTGGGGTTTACAAATATATTTAAAAGAATCAGCAAATTTGCAAATGAAGAGTTTGTAAAGAGCAAGTAGATTCTTCACTTTTTTCTACATTCCCTTACCCAGCATCTTCTGCAAATCAACCTTTCCTTTCTAATCTCGTTCAGCTTCAGCAGTCCCAGTCTCTGAAAATCTGAGAGCTCAAATGCTCTGACACTTGAAACACACTGTGTGTTGTTGTTAAGCTAAACATTTTTCAAATTTTCTCAGTATCTTGAGGTTTTACATTAGGGACATTGTCTCAAGTCTAAATGTTTTCTGTGTAAGCATCTTGGATATAGTATTGCAGTTTAGACTTCCATTTCAATGCCTACGTGTATTCAAAGGCTTTTGGAAGAGCCAGTCACCCAGCAAGATGGGAGAAGAAGGCTAAAATGGACACTATCCCCTAAATTTCTTAATAAGGGTATAGTTTTATTGTTTGTCTTTCACTTTTCTATTGATACCTTCATTTTTCTCAAAAACTGTCTTTCTACTCCACTCCTCCACTCTATTTGGATGCTCCAATATTGTTTGAATTTTTTCTCCTTCCCAGAAACAGAAGGATTTTTCTTCATTTTCCTTTCTCTGAATAGATTTCAGTGTTGAAAGAGGTGCATTCTTTCATCTGGTAAAAGTTTCCTGAGACCAAATATAAAAATTGTCAAGAATAGATTCTTTTGAACAAACATATGCCATCAAAGAGACAGGGAAGTTCTGTTACTGTCAGTGTGTCTGCACTTTTGGATCTCACTGTATCATTTATATAAGGGAGAGGGTGGGGAACTGGAAGACCATGCCCATCCTCTTGGCCTGGCTGTAATGGAGAAGACAATCAATTCTAAAGTGATGGGCCATTCTATAAGCCTTGAGAGTCTGGCCCTGCAATCCACAGGAAACAGAGTCAACAAGATGTTTTTAATTTCTTCATCACCTTTAGTCATGTTTCTCCCCTTGTAACCCACACAGGCCATCATGGCGCAACTACCACAGGAGGAGAAAGCAAAAATAGCTGAGCAGGTGGAGATTTTCCACCAAGAGAAAAGCAAGCTGGATGCTGAAGTTGCCAAGTGGGATGACAGCGGCAATGACATCATTGTGCTGGCCAAGCAGATGTGTATGATCATGATGGAGATGACAGACTTCACAAGGTGAGACTCAGTGATAAGGAGATGACCATGTTCTTGCTAAAACCACATGTGGAAAGTAGGGCGTAGTAATTTACACTTACAAGTTAAAATGTTCTCCTATTTGGTGGAGGAGAGCAGATTCATTTTTATAATCATTATTGTTTTATAAGACAATCGTAACAAGAAACTCCAAGGGTTGGGTAGTGCATCTATGTTCTGTGTTCCTGATTTTAAATATGTTTAAGTACTATTCTGAAGATAAAGTGAATCTTTAGCTAATTTTCTGTTGGAAAAAAATGTGCATGTTTATATGTACTTGCATTCATTTCATGCATTTTAAAAGCATATGATTTAACATTAATTTTGGCTAACATATCACCATAATGTACTAAGAGTTAATGTTCAACAACTGAAGATGACAAAAATTTTTACATAGAAATTAGAAATTGTGTGAACACTGTTTCAGTTTCCACTGAGAAGCCTTTTCCATAGGTGGGGAAACAGCCAATATTCTGACAGTAGTCTTTGCTTTACCACAAATCATGGGTGCTTCTGTCATTGCCTTTGGCATCTTCTTAAGAAGCTGGTGACAACTTTCTCTGCCTTTCTCAGTTACATAAAGAACAATCAGATGCAGAAGAAAACCACAGGGGAAAGGGCCCTCACTTCTGCAGGAGATGAAGTGGTATGGAGCAAGTCCTTAACTGTCTTTGCAAAAGGGTGGAATAACATTCACAGATTTCTCAGGAGAGATTTTACTCCCATAGCATGACTCAAGTAGAAACTATCATGCCAAACACAATTAAAACATCTACAAGCTGATTCACAGTTTGTATCTAATTGCTGTGTGTGAATTTGTTCATGGTATGTGAATATAGGCACATGTGCCATGGCATGCATGTAGAAGTCAGACTCTATCTTCAGATGCTGAACATCACTTTTTACCCCCCTATTGTTCTTTATTGCTTTGTATTCCCAATTGGATAGTCTATGAAACTGAAAGAATTCACCTGTTTTTGCTTCCCTCCTACCATAGTCATGTTAGTATAGGGTTCCAGATGTACCCTTCTGTATTTGGCATACATGGGTGACTTCTTCATGATCTGAATCCTATATTCAACTTTGTACAAGTGTTCTAACTCCATAGCCCCCGATTTAATTTCTAATTTTAATTTTCTTGTCAAAATTCTGTAACCCTAGGTTATTGTACTTGGTACTGCATAAGGGTAGAATGTGAGCCAAAGTTAATGTTACATTTTAAGCTAGTATTGTGCCACATCATATGCGTATATACATACACAAATGCACATACATATTTCTCAAAAGAAACTTAATAGGCCATTCATTTTAGTGTACTTTTTCACAAATCTAACAATGCCTCAGTGGTTGAACATGGTATGATAAAATCATGCAAGGCATATAGCAAGGTCAGGATATCACCTAATGGGTGAGAACATTTTTAATAACTGGTGACTGCTTCTAATAAGGAAAAGCAAGAATTGATTATAGGTTTTAATAAAAGACAGAACATGGCTGTATCATCCCCTTTACCCTTTACTTCTGGCAAATATGTACTAATGACATAACTTGGCTCCTTTTCCAAATCTTTCAAAATTGTTTTTGATTCTAGCAAAATGATTTCAGTGTTAGGAGTGTGACCTTCGAGAACTTTAAATGTCATCATACTCATTCAAAGTTCAAGTTTGTACATTTAGTTAGTCTCCTTCGGCTTCACAAATGTATTTCTCATACACAAAATAATATTGGGGGGAAAGTCTGAGCCATTATTTAAGTCTGGATTGCCTACAAATCAGATGGTGGTGGCAGCCTCAGTCATTGCATCCTGAGGCCCAGGATGACTTCATTTGCTTGCTTTCAACATTTTATTAGTATTTTATCTGACGGGTATTATGCAACCCATTAATAATATCAGTGGAACAAATAATCTCATTAGTTTGAAGTGAATAATGAATCCAGTGACGTTGCTAGTTTAGATCAGAAGAACATTTTGTAATTTGCATTATATATAACTGTGGTCAAGGAAGATAAATACATTTGAGGGGTCGTTTTCAATGATGTTAAATAACACAGACTCTTTATTCGTCATAGCATCATTTTAAAAGTGAACAGAAAGCTGGTTCAATTTCCTACAGAATTCATATAAATTTTTTCCTGCTGATATGAATAATTAAGTGTCCAGCCTGCTGCTACTCATTATTTTTCTTAATGCTCAATGATCATTCTCTCTCTCCCTCTCTCTGTCTCTCTCCCTCTCTCTCTCTCTCTCTCTCTCTCACACACACACACACACACACACACACACGCACACACACACACACACTTGCACTTACCTGCATGCACATACATACCTATATGTATGTCTTTGTGTGTCTCTGTATGTGTGTACCTAATAAAAACAGAATACTGGGAAGATATGAACTGACAGAGCAGCCTCAGGAGGCTGAGGCTTGCTCTCTTTGACATCTGTGTGTTCTCATCCTGAGCAAAGTAGCAGTTGACTGTGTCTTTCTTTGTGGCCTCTCATCTAAGTTTACTGCATTCAGCCTTCTTTATAATTATTACTGAGATTTCATTTCCCACTTCAAGAAGGAGTAATTGCAGCTTTATGCAGGTAAACATTCCTTGGTAACATTTTCTGTTATTTGAAATTTGCATGGAGTTGATTAGAAACCAAACCTTGACTCCTCTGCTCAAGTGTTTAAAGAGCTTGTGGGTCCCACAGTCAGCATTCATTTTTTATAGTGTTGTATATTCATGTCACTGGCTAATTTATTAATTGGATTCTCTCTTCTCTATGGGTCTACTCTGTTATTAAAACAGAAGAGGGGCTGCCTGATTATTCATGCACTATCATCTTCATCGAGAAGAGAAGATCTGTTGAGTCTCACATTCCTTTCTTTCCACTGAATCTTTATTTTAATCTTATGGGCAAAAGCTGAAGCACCATTCTTCACACAGCAAATTTATGCCTCTTGTGACATTTTGAGAAATTGCTATGTACCAGTCTTGTGTCACCCAACTAAGATGTATTCAGATAGCCTTAGTTCAGCCTTATCTGAAGAACAAGGGTCAAGATGTCCATGTAAACATCAGCATAAAGGGAAGAAACTGAGGATGAGAAGAAATCATCTGGAAATGATCAATTGTATAAGACATTGATCAATGAAACAAAAATTCAAAAACTACTTCCAGACTTCACTGTTCAGTTCAGGAGCTCACTCCCACAGATCAATGATTCCAGGTTTCATTTCAGTATCAACCCTTCCTCTTCTCTCTCCATTCTGTGACTGTCCAATAGAGAAAACTCTCCAACTTGTTTGCACCAAAACTTTTGCTCTTTTCACTGGACAAACCTCTTTGAACTTTCTCTTCAGTACCTGCTTTTTTAAACATTTAGCCATCAGTTTTTGGTTTGTACTTAAACTGCATTCCCTTATCAGTATACCTCCAATAGTTGAATTCATGATTCTCATGTTCTTCTTCACTCCTTAATATTTACTTGATTCAAAAAGGGCAAGAGGTCCCAGGATGGATTAGCTCAACATCTACTCCAGTCAGGTCTGATTTCCTCATCCTAATATCCAGACTAGGTTAGATGTTCTTCTGGAAGGAATGGGCTCCAAAGTGGCAGTCCATGCACAGAAACACAGTCTGAACCCTCCCCTTGAGGCTTCACATATTGCCCATGTCAGTGGACAGTTGCCTATCCTTGAAGGGCTTAGTTCCTTTTTGTGATGGTTCCCCGGTGGCTGTTCTTGGTTCAGTGAGCTCCCCAGAGCTCCAACCAGCCATCACTGTGAGAAATTTCCTCATAATCCCTATTCCATTGCTCATATAGACTCTTCTCCCTCACTCTCAGCTGGACCAGAAACTCAGCCCAGTTCTCAGCCATGTATCCCTGTCTCTACTTGTGTTCATTGTTGGATGTAAGGTCTGTGATGGCATGTAGGGTGAATATTCATTTGATTATAGGGAAAGTCATGTCTAGGCAACACCTGCACTATTGGTTGGAGACCTAGCCAGGGACATCCTGTGAGTTCTTGTAGGTGCCCCTAGCACCTGGTCTTTTTCCAACCCCACATTGGCTTTCTCTATTAAGATCTCCATCTCTTTTTTGTTTCTTCCTTGTTGTTCTTCTCACTCAATCATCTCCTTCTTTCATGATTTGTTTCCACCCCTTCTGGGATGGGGAGGAGGTAGGCTGAAGGCTGACCAGGGAGGTTTGGGAGGGGGAAGAGAGGGGCAGCAAGGGGATACATGGATAAAAAAGACTTTATTTTATAAGTAAAGAAAACCTTTACTTGATTCAATAAGCTGTTTTTCTATGCATACTTATCCTGTTTCACTTGCTGTAGCAAGTGTGTGTGTGTGTGTGTGTGTGTGTGTGTGTGTGTGTGTGTGTGTGTGTGTGTGTAGGTATGAGCATGCTATGTTGGTTTACACGACAGGACATTTTTAGGATCAGTTTGCTCCTTCCATGTGTACTCCAGGGCTTGATTTCAGATCACTGGGCTTGGGCTTCATACAGGTTTTTCCACTAAGCCATCTTGCTATTCCTGGGAAACTTTCTTAGAGCATTTTTGTTTTGAAACAGTGGTTACCGAGAGGCTTTTATGACTTCACATATTTGCAAATACCCTCATTGCATTCCTTGCTAGAGAGTTACATTTAATATTAGCAAACTAGATGCTTTGAGAAGGCTATAGAAAATAAGCCTTTTAAACTTGGATTAATTCTGAATTAGAATTCTGAGTACTGAATACTTTGTTCACAATGTACTGACACACTGCTATTGCCCATTAGGACTCACAGGCTTTTTGTTAAGTAAATGCAAATTAGTTGGCAAATGGGAGCTTGCACACTGAAGTAATAGTTTGCCCAGCTTGACTCTCTTTTTTGAGTGACTACTTTTGGGAAAAACTCCAAATATTGGTCTTTATGTACGAATCAACTGTGCTTAAATGAAAGATGTTGCAGAATTCTGTATAGTAGAGAAGTAATAGATTCTATTTCTAAGAAAACTACCAACATGTTCTGGGTGAGACAATAAAATGAGTTCTGCCATTAGGAATACAAGATTCAGACTCCCTCAATATAGACTTGACTCTCTGGTACAGAAACTGTAGGGTCCTCATTTTGAGATAGGGTGCTATAAATATTAGAATCACATCGCTGCTTCACTTGTCTTCCAGTGATGTTAAGACTAACTTGGTGTTCTTGTCAAGAGCCTAGACCAGTTTTCTTGTTTGTTTGTTTTCTCTGGCTTTCAGTTTTTCTTTTCTGGTTATTTATTTCTTGATTCAGTGTTGTGCAAATAGCTTTAACTCATTAATCTTATGTTGTCTGATACAGTAGCTATTAGCCAAATATGGCTGTTTAAATTATTTTTAGTTGTTACATGCATCATAAAGTTTACTATAATAATAATTGTTTAACTAGGTCATTTTTTCACCTTAAGTATGCTGGTGTGTATTCATCACTGTCATCGGCCTATACATTTTCATCTTCCTTAAATGTGTATTCAGTTGCCTCCCCATCACCTGCTCCCCCGTAGCCCATGCAAGCCACCTAAAAAAATCTTCTGTGTCTGTGATATTGACTACTCTAGGTATCACAAGAGGGGCATTGTTCATATCTGTCTTTTTGCAACTGATTTCTTTCGTAGCAAATAATATTTTCAGAGTTCATCCATGTTGTCACAGGACAAAAATGCTTTTTCTTTTTAAGACTGAATAATATCTCACTAAAATGTATATTACCACATTTGTTTCCTCTACTCATCTGTTAATTGGCATTTAGTTCTTTCTTTTGGTGTAAAACATGCTAATGAGGACACACAGAAGAAATATCTCTGTGTTCTTGCTTGTAGAAGAATTGAAGGTCCTATGGTATTTCAAAATTTTTGAGGAACCATCAAATGTCTTTCTGAGGATCCTGCATCATTTTGAATTTTTACCAGTAATTGACAACTGTTCTAATGCTTTTTTTTTAAATCAAATATAGGTATTTTCTCTGTTTTTTTTTTAAGTAGGAGTTCCCCAATGACTATAAAGTGGAATAATGTTACAGTTTTATTTTCATTTCCTTAGTAACTAGTGACAATGTATGTTTTTCTGTGCTTATTGACTATTACATGGCTTCCTTGAAGAGATATCTATTCAAATTTTTACCTCCATTTAGCTGAATATTTCTATTGCAGTCAGTCTTTTATATATTCTCAATATCTATTCCCTAGAAGATAAGATTCACAGATATTTTCCTCATTTTTTGATTTGATTTTCAATATTCATTGAAAATATACTTTTTAAAAAAACTGAAAATGTTTATTGTTTTAATTTTTTTCTTTTACCATGGTGTAATGAATGATGGGCCACATACTATACTGAAACATCAACACATTGAGAGTAAAATTCCTAAGAAATGCAAACTTTAACTAATAATTAGAAACAGTAAATGTAAGTATAGGAGAAAAATATTACTCATGTTTGGCTTACTATTAATATTCACCTTTTATCTTCCTCATCAAATTCAACTCATGTTTATTCAGAAATTCTTTATCCTGCAGTATGGAAAACTAAGTCAAGAAAGACAAGTTTTTAGAGGTAATTGTGCTATAGTAGATAAAATTCGAATCCATACCCAACTGTTAGGAAATTGATATTGCTCAAAAGTTTTAGAAAGTTCTTTGTTTCATTTGTTTGCTTTACATTATTTTAAACAAAACATGAGAAACAGAATGTGTCATTGTAAAAAAACAAAAAATATGATATGAGTTTCTTTTTATCTAATACAAAACAACTTGAATGAACATTAAGCACATTACAAATTGATGATAAAATTTAAAACTTAAGGTCAAGTTTATTTTTCTTCAGTTGTGGTGCTTTTTTATTTTTTATTATTATATTCAAAAATGTCTGACAAATCAAATGCCACAAATGCCCACACAAATCATTTTCCTTATGGTTTTACACTTTAGCTTTATGTTTCAAACTAATCAATTTTGAGTTGAATGTTTTGGTGACAGATGTACAGTTTCCCTAGCACCATTTATTGAAAATACTCTGATTGACTAAGTGATCTTAAAATCCTGTGGAAAACCACTTGTTCATGTGTGTGAGATACTATTTCTGAGCTTGATTCTGTTCCATTTGGTTATATGTCTGCCTCTGAGTCAGGACTATGTTCTTTTTTCTACTGTACATTCATTTATGGTAAGTTTTTAATCAGAAATTATGAGGATTTAGTCTTCCTTTTTCTGCCAGATTGCTTTGGCTATTTGAGGTTCTTAGTGAATTTAGGACATTTCATTTAGTTTGAACAAAATGTACTCCTGGAATTTTGATATGGATATCTGTTCATTTGTATATTATCTAATTTATGCTTGTGAGATGACTTTCCATCTGCCATCTGAGTTTCTTCCAGCATGTTTTATATAGCCCTGAGCATTAAGAAGATGCCTTCTTAATTATGTTTGCTCTTTTATTATTTTTGGTGCCTACTTAGCAGAATTTTAAAAATTTTCTTTTAGATCAGAGTGTTGAATGCAGAGCCTAATTCATACTGGGCAGACAGACACACCTGATCTATGCCAATCCTGAGTTGCTTTCTGAATTCTATTTCATGACTATTTATTCTTGGTGCCAATAAATGTGACTGGGTTTTCCTGTGACTCAGTATTCTTACCTTTGTAGTATGATTCTCTCTGACAACAGACATCATTTGGGACTGTCTCTTAGTCAGTCTTCCTCCCTGAGTGCCAATGTTCCACTAAAAAATGAGTTTATGTTTATATACCATAACATATGTATTTGTCTAGTTTTATGACCTCTACTCACCCTCTAGTACAGATTCTATCTACAAGAATTCAAATTGAACACTGGGGTCTGAAACATTTGGTTATAAATGTGGTGCCAATGAGTGTGTGAACTGTAGTCACTTGTGGAATAAAAACATTTGTACTGTGTTTTCACTTTGGCCACAAGTAGAGCATCTGAACCCCAAGCAAATACAATGTCTCTAAAGATACTCTTTAGTAACTTAGAACATTTTAATCAGTTTTTATAAATTATTATTTAACATTTATTTGGAGACATTTTTGAGATTATTTTGAATTACACATATATATGTACCTCTGTTTATGATATGTATACATGGATAAGTTTATATTTGCCACACATATTCAAGTGCCCACAAGAGCCAGAAGAAGGCACGAGATCTTTTGGAACTGGAGTTAAGGCATGCTCGTTCTACTTCAAAATTCTTGAAGTAAACCAACCCACATTTTCTTCTCATTGAAAAATAAAGTAACCTCTAAGTTGTTAACAACTCTGTTTAGATAAAGGCGGGGGCTAACACAAATCATATCAGTGTAAAACTTGGCAAGAGATTTTCTACAGTCTGAAAGTTACAGAGCAAGTAATGGCAGTTTCTTTATTTAAGCTTTCTTTTAAGTAATAATGGAAAAAAATATGCAGCAAAATCAAGGAGGGTCCTGAGAGATGATAGTTAAACACATTCTCAGTGAACTAGGGCCAGACTGTACAGAATCTTTACCTCATCTATATTATATAAAATTCACATGTGGAATCTCTTTTCATTTACACTTGAAAAATCTTAATGACCAGTAAGAAGTCAGTGAATGTGTTCTCTGAATGACTCAATGTGACTACACTTAACTAAAATACCTAAGTTTAGAATCTCCTCTATTTGTACCTCAGCAGTAATATGAACTTCTATTTTATTCCCAGATATTAATACAGAAAGAAAATTCGAAATGAGGACAGGGGTGAACCAAAACAACACCCACTTCATTGACATTTACCTGATAGCAACCATTTCAAGCCTCACGTTTTGTAATACTCCACAACAATTATGGTCATTGCCTTCCTCTTCAAACCATATGTTGTCTAAATAAATTGCTTCTGAATGGCTTTCCTTTGGGTGCCATCATATTTATATTACAGAAAAGTAATTTTGGCACCTTAAAATGCACTGGCTTTTAACTATGTATGACGAAGGAAAAATAGAAAATCTAATCTTTTATAAACTAAGAAAATTTAATCTGCTAAAAACTAAGGATAAACATGTTCAATCTATTCTTTATTTACCTCCCAAGGAAGCGGAAATTCATATGCTATAATTATTTAAATGCCCATGGTGCGGCAACATTTCTACTCCTTTTAAATCAGCATTTAAAATTAAACAAGCAAGTTGATTGTGTAATATAATGTTTAATTTCTTAGGTAATTGAAAGCCATATGTTAAAATGTTGGGGTGCTGTAAACATTGGATATTTACAATCATAGAATTTACTGTAATTGTTCACATATCAGTACCAGAAATGCAAAGTACCTGATATTGGGAACTTTGTGTTTTCTGAAATTCTAGCCAAATATTTCTACATTGTGTTTAAGAGAGAAGTGCTACTCAAGGTACCATCTGGACTTGAGTTAAATAATATGAAGGTGCTTATCACACTATAGATGGTTATGCATCTGCTCTTAGGTGGTTTATACTTCTCAGCCTGTGTGTATGAGTGTGATCATTTTTATTAACTGACATTTTGACAGACTCTGAAGTCACATAGGAAACAGGTTCCTGGGCATATCTATAAGGGGTTGTCTCAATTAAAGTTTGTCTATGGAGACGTCTGTGACAGGTAATTTGTATTCTGTTAATTAATGAGGGAAGAACTACCTTAATTGTGTGAGGGTCCATTCTCTAGGCAAAGGATGCTGACAAATATAGAAAGTGAGTTGAGCCCCATCATGCAACTATTATTTTCTGCTTCTTGGCTATGAATGTGATGTGACCAAGTAGTTCATGTACATATAGGGAGGTGTTGTGTATGATAGCATCTAGCACATGAAATCCATTAGGTAATAAAATCCATTCCTCTTGTGATGATCATCTTAACAGTAATATTTTAAAATAGTAGAAAGATAAATGTGAATGTGTGAATAAAATTAGGATACCGCCCCAATAAACATAAGAATAAATGATATGCTTTCAGTCTGGAGGTTGGGGTGAATCAAGGCAATACTGAAAATTTTAATAACAGAGTAGCATTTTAGACAAAGGATGTGGTAGATTTGTGTATTGCCAGTTATTGAGTTGAATTTCAATCATGTTGCATATTTTTCAGAGGCAAAGGCCCATTGAAAAATACATCTGATGTCATTAATGCTGCCAAGAAGATTGCAGAAGCAGGCTCTCGAATGGACAAATTAGCCCGTGCTGTGGCTGATCAGGTAATATAAAAGGAAGAGTGGGAATTAATTAGTATCAGCATTTTAGGACCATTTTTATGCACCTCATGAAATGCTTTTGCAAAATGCATCTGGTGATAGTTTGTAATATTTTACAAACTGGCCTCTTCTTAGGTTTAGCTCATGGCAAGGGTACCTTTAACTCAGTAGATGCACCAAAGGCTTAAGGAGTGACAGGTCAAACCAGTCTTCTCCATTCAGAAAAACAATTTTATAGTAAAATGAGGGTACAAAAGAAGATAAGGCAGATACCCCAGGACCATCTGCCCAGATATGGCATTGCCCAGTGGAATGCACCCTCCCATATTAATCATTCATCAAGAAATGCCAGACAGACTTGCCTACAGGCCAATGTGAGAGGGCTATTTCCTCAATGGAACTTGTCTCTTCTTGGATAATTTCAGCTTGTGTCAAGTTGTCAAACAGCTAACAATGTAGTAGTAAAAAAGTATGCCTCACATTACTTAACTCTAATCTTACTATAATACTTTGTAATTGATAATAAGCTATGATCTGCTATAAAATGGGCTAATTCTTGTAACCAAAGACAATCTAGATTTCAGCTATATTTTTACCCAGATTCAAATAAATCTCAGAGAAATGAAATCCTCAAAGCTTCACTTGTTTACACAGAATGCCTAGTTCAAGGCTTCTTTGTATAACATAGAATATTTGATTATATTTCAGCAATTTTTATTCTGCTGGCTTGAACTAGAACTTTAGAATTCATGTCTGTGACTTGCTGAAACATTTCTATAAGGGTACACTAGGCAGTAGTCATTTCCAGATAACTGATTATCTCTTCAAGCTGCAGTGAAGAAGAGTCTGAACTACTTCAAAGTGAATATACATTAAAATACAAAATAAGATGCTGAAATAAAAATGATATGTACTCTGATTACATGGAAACTCCATAATAAACATGAATATGCTTCTGAAGGTGGTATCGTTTGAAGATTTTGAAAGGCAGTAAGGATTCTTCTTCTCTGTGGATATTTCTAGTCCTCTGATTTTACAGTTGCAATTACAGTTCACATTTTCCTCATTTTTTAATATTTCAGTTGTTCTATTTACCTTCTGTTCAACATCCCAGCCTTAATGTCAGAATATTCAATAAATGTACTGACCTTGTAAAGGCTAACCACTTCCACCAGAAGATTCAACAACTAATAGAGAATATGCCATAAGAACTAAAGAAATTCTATAATTGTATTTATATGTGATGGATAATATAATGAGATGTTCCTGAGAAACTTACTGGTTTGAAAATGTTATTATTTTTACAACTTTGCATTTTTTGTTACTGTAATAAAAATTACTATCTTTTATAGTAGTTGAAGCCCAAACCATTGCTGATGTTAGAGTTACATAAAATGTCAGGATTCAGGTGTATTAAATTTCCTTTTAGAAAGTTTCATAAATATTCTCGAGAGCTCACATAAGAGGAAAAGAAGACAGAGGTCCTACCCAGATAAATGCAACAAAAAGAGCGACCAACCAGAGAGAACCAAGAGTTTGTCTGAAAATGTTGGTGGGCATTGGGATGTGTGGAGCCATAAGAAATGTTTGAGTGACTCTACAAGATTTCTTACACAGACTTTTTTTTTTCTGGGAATGAAAATTGAGTGGAATTTCAATGGCTTTTCCATTGAATACTCAGTATCCATATTTGAATGTATTTCTCAGTATATTTAGGTTGGTAAAGTTTCATAGTTCTAAGTTTTGATTCCGATTTTAATTTTACAGTTTAGTATCCTAATTGTTGACAGTGTAACATGAGATATTGACTTCAAATGTTTGATATATAGCAAACATAATGTGAATACACATACACTTACACATACATGCACACACACAAATACACACAAAGAGACAGAGAAAAAACACAGACAGACAGAAAGGCAGACTGAGACAGATGGGGAAAGACAGGAAAATGATTCTACACTTATTTCTAGATTATGACATAGAGCATTTGAGAGCTATTAACAATAATTTTTGTAGTAAACAGAGAGTAATCCCATATCTTTCTTGTATGTTTATAGTCATTATCTATGTAATATCTGGAAATTTTGTTAATGTTTTATCTAATCATGATGGTTTTTTTTTCAAATCCTGGGCTGCTTTTCAGATGTAGAGGGTATTTTATTGCAGAAATATTCACTTGCAGTATATCACTCTGAATTTCTATTGGTCTGTTATGACCTTTAAAAAGGATCATAAAACCTAAACCAGTTAGGTTTTCACTGGTAAAGTTTAAATAATGAACAGACTATTACCAAAGACTGGATTAGTTGCTTTCACTTTGCCTGAAAATATTTTTATGAAGATTTGAGATATGCATGCAATATAAATGCTTTACGGACCACTGCCTTTTTAATTACTGTTCCATTGAGATAGAATTCTTGGTTTAATTTGCTGTAAGGTATTTGTATTGAAAGCTTTGACAGCCCTCTGGGGAGATATCATTTTAAAGTTAATTCCTTCCAGTATATGGGTCTCAGGAGTAGTATAAATATTACAGCATTAAGTGCTTGTAGAAAACTAAAAACAGTCTCAGTAGGATGCTTACTTGATAAATGCATTTAGGAAAAATATAACAACAGTAGGTGTTATGTAGAAAAGAAAAGCTTTTATTTATTTTTTACTGAATAAGTAGTTATACAAAAACTGCTCCATGGTGTTGTTGTTTCCTTCCTGTAGCATAGAGAAAACTCAAGTCAATCTTTCTCCCATATTCTTATGCTGTATTGTTTTATGACTGATGCCGAGAACTGAACCTTGTGCATGCTAGCTGGATGTACTACCACTGTATTTTACCATAGACACATACTCTTATGTTAGAAGCTTCAAGTTAAGATTTTGGCTTTAAAATCATACATACATACATACACATATATACAATACTTTATATACAATATTTACAAATACAAAATATATATATACATATATATGTACATTGTATATGTGTATTTACAGATATACTTACAAATTCCAAATTTAACCAGAGTAATGACCTGGAAGAATCTCCAGCTGAAATTTGATAGCAACAAAATTATATTTAATTTACTTAGTAGCCATTGGCTTAGAAGGCTCAGAAATATTTTTAGAAAGATATTAGAAATGTCTACAGATATGGGTAGCTATCTCTTTACGTACTTGATGGGTATCTGCCAACTTAAATTACAATGCACGTTAATCTTCCAAGAGAATTGACTCTAGCTGAAAGACTTTGTTGCTGTACTTAAGGGTTATTTCACCTAGTTTCAAATACAGTCTCTGCAAACCTCCTGTTACAGGAGACAAAGTTCATTTGACAGCTTTCTTGTTTGAGGAGTTTAGTATGTTGATAAAATTTTTGATAACTAGAAAAAAAAAGCTAACAAAATTTATAGACTTAGTAAATTGGGGCACTCCCTAGAAAGTGAAAAGAATCAATAGACATTTTGTCCAACTAATTGAATTGAAATAGCCCCCACACTGTGCTTTGGAGCAAATTGTCACAAAAGTTATGGACTGCTGGCATATATTACATTATATCTATGTTTCTTCAGGTTGAGAAAGTGGAAGGAAACTAGAAATGAACCAACAAAAACTATAGAATAGTAAGCCTGAGCTCAGAGATAGCTAATAAAATAGTCTCAAGTAATTCAGATATCCTAATAAAACTTCTTAAAGCATCTTTACTAGCCTCTCCTTTCTTTTCATTTAAAAAGAATAATTTGTTATATGTAAATGTTTTGAAATGCTTCATACCCAAGCCTAATGCATTTTGGATGATATTCTCCTCTCCCAACCCTCTATATTATTCCATGTGTCTCCATATTAACTCTTTTTATCCAATTCATGTCCTTTTCACATACCTCTCTTCATCAATTATTGTTATTGCATATGTGTGTCCATAGGTATGAAATCTACTAGCTGCAATTAGTGTTTCTCATATGCACATGGGCATAGGCTGACATTTGCAGCATGGGTGACCAGGAGGCTTGTCACTCAAAAAATCTCTTTTTCCTTCCACAGCACTGGACTTTCTATAGCTCTTCAAATAGCGTTAGGACCTTGTGAGCCCATTCTCAACTCATGCGGGAATGTTGATTCATGTGGTACTGTGCTGTTCTTGTGTGGGCAACCTTAGAAGCTGTAAGTTTATGGGAAAATCTTAGCAAAGTGGAGCTAACCACTCGAAACCATTGACTGTGGCATTTCTCCAGTACATCATGAAAAAGTAGAGTTAAATGAATGTAATCAAGTATGTGACACCAAAGCTTTTTAAATGGTAAATGTTGGAGAGTGAAGAGCACTTACTAATTGGTATGACTTTTTTGTTTTATAGTGTCCTGATTCAGCATGTAAGCAGGATTTATTAGCCTACCTTCAGCGGATTGCCTTGTACTGCCACCAGCTTAACATCTGCAGCAAAGTGAAGGCAGAAGTTCAGAATCTGGGAGGAGAGCTCATTGTGTCAGGGGTAAGCTGGGATTTTGGCTTCACAGTGTCAAGTTCCCACTGCTGTACTTCCAAGGCAAGCATTCTTGGCAACAGTACTGCTAAAAACACCAAACAACAGTGATTCACAGCTTTTTAAAAAAACGTTATCACCATTATTCCAGACCTTACAATAGCTCACAAAGAGCAATTTGATTTTCCAATTACCCCATGTTTATACTAGCCTTGTAAAATCTCCATTCTTCACAAGAAAACTAATTTCATAGTCTGGAAACTCATTGCCAAGCTGTGACTATTCTAATTATTGGGGGCTTCTGCATATTTACTCATTGTGAGTTGGCTTTCCCTTTGTTAGTGCTGGTAATTTTCATTCTTTGTTCAGGAGCCAGTCTCTCTAAATGTGGACTATGTTCACATGTTAGAGATGATCAGACATTTATCAGGTTCCAATGCATACTAGGTTATCAATAACCATTGACAGTCAATTGTTTGAATTTAATACATGTTAATGTGCTGTTGCCAAAACCCTACATGGTTATCAAACACTATGTTATATATTCTTTGGTAGATCACCCTAATTTTTCTTTTTCATAAAAATATTGTTATCTAAACCATTTCCATCAAAAAACAGAAACAGAACATTCAAGGAATTTTTAGAAGAATCAAAGTTTCTTGGCAAGATTTCCCAATGTTTGTGTTGAGGCTCTTCACCTTGGCTTCTTCTCCTCACTCATCCCCCTTCTCTCAACACAGGGTGCCATTTATAATATTGAGTCCCATGTTCCAAAGTGTGGCCATGCCACCTTTAGTTCTTTTCCCAGCTACCCATGATGCAGCCACTATACCCGTGGAATGAGCAGGAACAAAATCTATCAACGTGATGAATGTGAGCATATGTTCAGTCCCTTATGAAACCATTTCTGTTTTCTTGTAAAGTCAGCACTACAGTTTGCTAAATCTCTGTGGATAAGTCTGTACCATCCTCAAGGCACATATTCTGGTTCCTGTGTGGCTTACCTTGCTGAAAACATAGCTGGGGAAAGAGCTGGCCTAGCTGGCATGGAGGTCCCATCTGGAAAGTCTGTTCCATGCAGTAGTACCTTAGAGCTCAGTCAGTTGGCTATTTTGTGCCTCTTCCCAAAGCACAGTCACATCTTTGCATTTCCAAAATGATCCTGCTTCAACATTCTTCCACAACCAAGAGCTATCTGTCTTGCAGTGTGTCCTTCTGTCTATCTGATGATGATCAATTCTCTCTTGCCAAGAAGTGATCAAAACATTGCATCTCCTTTGCTTCCTTTCTGATCTTCAGCCTTTATGGTAAATTTTTCCATACCATTCTGCTTTCGTATCCATTTGTCCATAGCACCTGTGAAATCTAGCACTTTTTGTTCAGCCTGCCTCATGTGCTTTCATTTGTTACTTTTCAAATCTTGTGATTGACATGGATGCTCAGTGTATCCCTGTGGATCTTGGCCTCCATCATTCTCATCTGGGCAAATATTTTGTTTTCCAGTGGAGCTGCTGTCCATCAACTTCTCAGTACCCATTGTCTGTCACTGCCTCCAGAGCTTCATTTCCATTGTCCTATCACCATGTAGATGTAGTCCAAACCATCATGGCTTTGAGTCACTCGCACTGTTTGCATTTGCAGAGGTGTTTGAGATTGAGAACACCATCAAGAAGCCTGTTTCCTTCCTTGAGTCTTTCTGATGAAATTCATAAATCCTTGCATGAGAGAAGGCTTCTTATAGAGGAATGCTATGTAATTCTATGATAATTCACAGTCAAGTGCATTATAAACATTGGCTGTCATATTGCTCACTTAAGGCTCTACTTGGGGCCACCTCATGGCTTTTGTTTTCAAGCTTGACTGCTGTGTGGTGCCACATCTGCATCTGTAGCCTGCTGTCTTTCCTACTTCTGCTTTCATATGAGCCTTCATCTCTTCACTGTTAGCCCAAAATAGGGAAAAGTTCAAAAAACAATAAATGTATTGTGCAAAATAGCCACAAATGACTGCCTTTGAAGTTCAGAAAGTCAAGGATATGAGACTCTATACATACAAATTTTCAATTATTTTGCCAAGAAAAATGCACCAGTGTTATGTGCAATATTTATATTGTTCTTCATTGGGTCAAAATTGCTGTTTTTTATGAGAGGTAACTCTTTTGCATATAATAAAAAAGATATATTTGAATCTTCTTGCTTGTCGTCCCCATATCCATGGAGTTTATCAATATGGCTTCTTCATTGAAATTTATAAAAATTACTGGAAAGTCAATATCTGTAAAATAAATAGACATTTGGATAAATTATCTGCAATTGTCAAGAATAACTGAGTTTGAAAAGACAAGCTGTGCTTTATAATGCCATGGTCAATACATGGCCAAAAAAACACACATGTATGAATCATGCCAGCATATTGATGCTTTATGTGATAATATGTGGATAAGTTGGAACTAGTCTGTTTTACTGTCTCTACTTTTGACTTGAAATGATGGAGAATGAAACTCAATTATGGGAGAAAATGGGCTTAAAATCCACTTTCTGAGTCATGATAGAAATTACAGAAGTGACGCACTCCAAGATGTACGTATGTCTTTGGAGACTCATCTTCAAATCTACTGTCTGAAAAGCACTCACTGTCTGCTGATAATCTATTTTCTAGGTTGGCTTATACAATTGTAAACAGCTCAAGGTGCAGTTCTTATTAACATTCAAAGTAGTATAAGCATTTGTGAGCCAATCTATCCAATTTAGTTATAAATGAAATAGTGCAAAAATTTAAATCAAGAGAATGTTATATTAGGGCAAAAAAAGAGAAATAGATTTAAGAGATTAGGCAGTTTGAGTATGAACTAGCCTTGCTTAATTTTGTGTTTGATGTTTTAAATCTGTTTTGGTGAAAGGAATAAAAGATAAAAGTGAAGAAGAAGCATGAAGCAATATAAAAGGGGACAAGAAGAGGAAAGTTGGTCACAGTGTACCGAACTAGTTTAGTATAATAGTCTGTTAAATGTGACAGTATTGTATCATTGTGGGAGGAAACTTGAGCCAAAATGTATTTTGTCCTTTTTAAGTGTCTATATATATATGTATATATAGTGATATATGTATCTGTTAGTGTTGTGCAGATGTGCAAGTGGGTAATGGTCATGTGTGCACATGCATGTGAAGAGAAACCAACATTTTATTTATTTATTTATTTATAGAAAGTGTCTTTCAGAGAAATTGACACTCATTGGTTGGCTAGGCTGGGTAGCCTGCCATTGAGCTTTAGAAATTTCCTTGTCTCTGTGTCCTCAGGCACAAGCCACAATGCTGCACTTTTCACATGGTGCTGGAGATAGACCTCAAGTTTTTATGCTGATATTGGAGTCACTTCACCAGCTGAGCCAACCCTTCAGATCCCTGAGACAAAGTTTTTTTAAAAAAATGTAAATGTTATTTTGATTATTTAATTGAAAATAGATTTATCTCTCATATAATACATTCCAACCAGAGTTTCCCTAACCTACACTCTTCCAAAATTCTCTCCCTGTCTGTTTCCTCTTTGGAAAAGATCAGGAATTTAAGTGATGACAGCCAGACAGGACAAACAAGGTGAAATACACCTCCAATAATAGCTGAAAAGCCTTCAGTTGAGGCTGGACAAGGCAACTGAATAGGAACAAAAAAAGAGTCCCAAGAACAGACAAAAGAGTCAGAAATACACTCACTTCTACTGTTAGGAGTGCCACAAAAACACCAACCTAACAGCTATAACTTATGCAAAGAGGACCTTGTGCCACCCCATGTAGGCCCCAAGTTTACCATTTCAGTCTTTGTGAGCCCACATGAACTCTGCTTAGTTGACTGTGTGAGCCATGTCATAATAAGATCATTACCTGAATTTAAAAAATAGCATTATTTCAGAATTTTATACAATGTATTTTGATCATATTCACTAAATTCTCCACTTAACACCTCAGATGTACTTTTGGCCTCTTCACTCCTAAGTTCTTATTCTTAAAAAAGAAAAACAAAGTTTTACTTTTAAAACTAATATTATATATATACACATATATATGTGTATATATATATATATATGTATGTGTGTGTGTGTGTGTGTGTGTGTGTGTGTGTGTGTGTGTTTGCCTGCATGTTTCTCTCCTCACTTTTTACTTACCTGGTGCTTGTGGAGGCTAAAAGACAGTTTCAGATGTACTAGAACTGGAGTTACAGTTGTGAGCCACCATGTGCGTGCTGGGAACCCGAGTGCTTTTAACTGCTGAGCCATCCCCCTAGACATGTATCCTTTCTTTTCTCTCTTCCTCCCTCTGCTCTTCCCTCCTCCCTTCCTTCCTGCCTGCCTCTCTCCTCTCCTTTCTTCTTAGTAGCCAACTGAGTCCATGATGTGCTGTAGGTAAATGCATGTGTGGGTGGGGAACATTCACTAGAGTGTAGCTAATCTACCAGAACACCCATAAAGAGGACACATTTTCCCTCCCTCTGATGTCACTACATATTAATAGCTACTCAATTAGAGCTGAGGCTCTCCTGAGGAGCTTTCATCTCTATGCTGGTAGGTTGACTGGCTTGATCTTGTGCAGTTCTTGTCCAGGCAATCACAGCAGCCAAGCTCATGAATGCTGTGGTCCATTCATGTCCACAAGACACAATTACACTTCCATGATGGCCTCTAAGTCTTGAGGAAGGTGGTGACATACATGTATTATTTGTGACTGAGCACTCCACCGATACTTTTTCTTGATTCTTTTATAAGTTGAGAGTTCCTGTCTTAACCACAGTCTTCTGCACAAAAAACTTCTCTGATGACTTCTGAGAGATACATTCATCTATAGGTATACTGAATAAGGAAAAAATTGCATGTTATTCATTACTGTGTATAGGATGATGATGTATGTATGTGCCACAAGTGCATGGAGTTCAGAGGTCAATTCTGTAGAAGCAGTTCCCTTCTTCAAGTGGGTTCTGGGGATTGAACTCAGTTCATCAGACCTGTGTGGTAAGCATGTTTACTGGCCCAGTCAAAAGCCAGTCTTATTATATATGTATAATACCATATGCACTTAGCAAATTCAAATAGAAGATGAAGAATGTAGATAATGGTGAGTGATAAATTTTATATAAAATACTATAATAAATTTTAAATTTATCCTTGCAATAACATATAAATAATGAAAAAACACATATACTTCATATTATCTTCTTCCCTTAGTATGCAAGAGTCCAATGCTGCTATATACAATCTCATCTAAAGTAACATATAAAAAATAAATTGATCAATGTCTTATATACACATATTCTACTTAATAAGGGTGATATTTATTTGAGAAAGTCTGTATTTACTAAATATATATATATATGTATTTATACATTCCTAGGATTTTTTCCTTTTTTATGAATAAAGTCTCATTTTTTATCTATGTATTCCATTGTTCCAACTTCCTACCCCCTCCCACCACTCCCAGTCACTCTTTCTTCTCCCCATCTCTTTTTCTCCTCCCCAGAAAGGGCAGGAGGTCCCAAGATGGCTTAGTTCAGCATCCACTCCAGGCAGATACACTTTCCTCACCCCAACATCAAGACTGAGTTAGTTGTTCCTCTGGAGGGAATGGGCTCCAAGGTGCCGGTCCAAGGTGTTTTGAAATAGCATGAAATAGTCTATAGAACAACCATTACATATAGCTGTGCAGATTTATATTCTAAGCATCTCCTTTTTTTGGAGTTTTTAAAATAGCTTCTGATTTTAGCTATAGTCGATTTTTGATTATCTCCAGTGATCAAATCATAGCAGTAATGGGGGAAAATCTAAATTGCTAGCTATTTCCACATGGAGTTAGAGCACATTTCTGTGTTTCTTTGGAACAAAAGGATATGCATTTAAGAAATTCATAGCAATCCAGAAGAGTTTTACTTTGATCTTCTAGCCAATGGGTCATTAATTATTCAGGCATAAAGACCTACCTTCCTTGATCTACAAACAGCCTCAGTGTCCACATCTATAGAGAGAAAGAAAACATAAATTCCAAATAATAAACCTGTATTGAGTAGTGTATACTGTGCAGCAGTAAGAAAATCAAATAGGTATTTATCAGCTACAAACTGCAAACAATTCTTAGTACACATTTTATTGTAAAGTGAGTTGCCACATGATGTAAATTTTCACTCTAAAGTCTCACTTCCAATCTATTGGGATGGCAAAATGTCAATGTGTACTTGTATCCTGATTTTTCCATTTTTATTTCATACTCATATTCATTCCAGTACATTCAAGTTATTGATTTTTTTTTCACAAATTCTCTAGGACAAGTAACTGTTAATTGTTTTTTTTTTTTTTTTCAGTAAATGTTCATTCTCTCAAGGGTATAAACATGAGATATAACCTGTTCCAACTTAGATTTTTTTAAGAACTAAAGAATCAATATTTTAATAGAAAAGCAAAACTCCTTAGGTATTGGGAATTACAGTGATCTGGGGTATCAGTTACCTGACATATTGTCTGTCTGGGCTATCAGTCACGTGGTATATTCAAGCAGCCCTTTGCTAAAGATGATAGAACAGTGATCCACTATACAAAGAGGCTCTTCAGTTATATACTGTGTTATGGAGGTTCTGAACTTACCAATATGCTTAGTTCTATTTATTTTCTTTGTTTCTGTAATAAAATAGCATGCCCTAAAGCACCATGAGAGAATATATAATGTGGAGAAAGGCATGGCAGCAAAAAGTGGGAAAAAATAACAGGAAGTTGGGTGATGTGACGAGAACCTCAAAGCTTCCAACAGTAAGGCACTAATTCTAACAGGGTTCCACATTCAAAAGTTTTATAAATTCTCCAGAAAGTGCTTCCAATTCTGAACAAAGCATTCATTTTTTTTATTTTCAATTAAACCTTTTTTTTTTAATGAAACCACTGTATTGACTACTAAATAAAATTATTCACTAACAGAGTGAAGCCAGTGGTGGTTATAGTACTGAATTATTCTATATATACAAAAAACTATATTTCAGTGTACTCATTTGAAAAGAAGAAAATGACACTCTGTGGGAAAGCCAGAACATGAGCCAAGTAATTTGTTTATGATTCACAAGATCTTTTTTTTTTTTTTTTTGGTTTATTTGGTGGAATCATCTGAAATTTTACAAGGCTGCTGAGTTATTTTTGGTTTAGTTTGAGGACTATACTAGTTTTATTTTCTAGTGGTGAGATTAAAATGCCTTGAAAAAAAGTAATTTAAGATGAAAGATTTATTACATCAGAGATCAAGGGTACAGACCATCTCACTGAGAAAATCAAGGCAACAAGATTGTGAGTAAATTGATCACAATGTATCTAATACTAGAAAAGCAGAGAGGTTGAATGTATGCTACCGCTCACTTTTCCCAGTTATGCCAGGCTGGATGCCCTGTCCTGGAAATGGTCCCAAGGTAATTAAGATGGGTCTTGCTATGACAATTAACAAAATCAAGGAAATCTCCCATTGACATGACTGGAGGCCCATCTCCCAGATGACTCTTGATCCTACTGATTTGACAATTAAATGCAATTATTACAAAGGCCTTGTCACTTATACTATTAGAAAGGGTTAATGGCTTTGAATAGAATGTATTGGTTCCAGAATTCTCAGCATCACCACTTATTCCTTTGAGTCTTCAACAGTTTCCCAAGTTGTGAGAGCCTCTAATTAAAAGGAAAGCAAATAATTAACACCTTAATCTATTATCAATGAATGTTTTAGATTTTAGCTGATATTCTGAGAATTATTTGGCAGCCAATTAACAATAATAACTTAGAAAAACTTAGAAACTGTATACATGGAAACTAGCTAAATGAGGGGGAGGTAATTGGCTATATCTTGTAATGTTTGTGAAACCTAGGCAAACTTATGGGAGCAGCAGCCTTATAAAGTTTTAATGTAAGGAATATCCTAATCTTGAGGACTGTTTTGCATGTGATATATTTTTTAAAGTTATATTCTAAGATCTCAATTGCTGTAAATATTTAAAGTAATACTTTTAAATAGGGCTTAAGGATGTAGCTCAGTATAGAACATTTGCCAATCAAGCTCAGGGCACTGGGTTTTGGTACCTAGCACAAAAAAAATGTTTAAGATAATGCTTAGAGAGCATTGCAAAGGAAATTGTTTGAACAGTTTTGAATATATAATAGCAGTTTCATGTGTACATACCCCCTGACCATAAATCAAATAATTTTGAGAGATGAAAGTATTAAGTTAATAAAATACATAGAAATATACTCCTGGATTTCTGGCCTCCTGTATTATAAGATTCATCAGTGTTAGCAGTAATTATAATTGGTTTATACTTATAACTAATCAACACTTTGTTTGCTAACCCATGGTAATTTTTTTCCTCATTTCTACTCTGACTTGCTTCCAGCAAAATTGCTAGGCTGAAGGAAAGATACTAACTGAAAAAGATAAAAATATAAAAAGTTGATATAAATATTAAGTAGATAAAACATAAACAGTAACTAATAAGGTATATAATAAAGATGATCTGGGGATTCCATTGTTGGTTTTTGTGTATATTTTTTCATTACCCAAAATGCTCAAGAACTCAGCAACACTTTTTTCAGTACTATTTCTGATAACATAGGAAAAAGAGTATTTTTCTAAGGAGGATCAGTGTTTGTGCAACTTCTTATGATCTAGAGTAGAAAGTTCTATTGTAATGCCTATCTATATTTGGATGAAAAATATCATACATTCTGATGATCAGTGAGACTGCAGTTAGTGAAACATAAGATCCTGTAGATAGGATGGCTTTCATTCATAATATGTGATGAGATAATACTAATTTACAGTGACAGAGTACACAATCAGGATTTTAATGAATTACACTGAAATCTCTTCCACATTAGAGTTTCTGATGCGCTGAATTCCACATCTATTGACTCACATTTTACTTTATAAAGATACAGTGGGAAGTTTGAGTGTAACCAGATCATTCCAAGGTCCCTACTCTCTATAGGCAAATAATTATCATGGAGGATATTTTCTGCCTATTGTGTTTTTATTAGACTATGTATTCTGTATCCTTTTTCTATGTAGTTTCTCTGCTTACTGGGATGTTTGGGATTCTCTGCTAGAATGGAAGGGCACCTTCAGATGGCTACCTCTGTGTCTTTTCTGTTTTCTTTTTTAACTGAATTCTGAAAATGGAAGTGTGTTTCACCTACTGTTGTCTACATTCTTTCCCCATAGATGATTTTGTCAAGGGATTTCTCCAACCTAATTTAAGTGATTTATAAAATATGGCTTTGATCACAGCCCTTAGAAGAGAAATATGTGACACATTATAGTCCATGTATCTTATAAATAGGAAAGGCTTCTGGATGGGCAATATGGAGTTTTCTTATTTCAGATTCCCTGAACATATCATCTTACTCTAATCTTGAACAATCGCTTTCCTTTTAGACAATAACTATATTTTATATCCTTCATCTTAATCCTATTTTAAAGGCTAGCTTTCTTAATTTAGCCTGTTAATTTTTCTCTCATCATCAATAATGTATCTCATTTTATTTCTTTTCTCTGAATACCTTCACCTTCATCTATGCAAATGCTTTGCTGATAATGAAGTTGCCTGGAACTGGGGTTAGATGCTCTGTCAAATCTGTATGACCTGTATCTTGACCTCATTCATCCATTTTCTTTGTCAAATCTATTTTGCAACTGGGAATGGCTATCTTGGAAAAGTTCCAGCCAGGGTCATTTTAAAGAAGTATCTATTCTTTTCTGCTCTTATTTCTCTATTTAAGATAGTACGATACAACAAAGAAAACTAACATTATTCTTTTATCTCAGAACTTCTGATTCAAACATGCCCCTATGACTGTCCATTCAGACTTTTCTTCTTAGGGAACTTTTCTTTGATAATAACACCATGGTCAAGTTGTATGGCCATGTTCAATTAGTTTATAAGGGAATCTGCAGATCATTCCTTTGAAGTACCTCTATCATTTCAGTGGTCTCTTTTCAATCTTCTGTATTAGACATTAACTGGGTTCACTAAAGCAAGGAAATTAAAAACCATCTTATATTTCTTTGGCCAGATGAACATAATAACTGTAATGATATCTGTCTGACATCTCAAATTTGATTTATGTCTTGTCTTGAAGAGATTTCTCATCTGTTGGTTTTAATATCATTGAAAAACATACAACCATGTTGTTTTTCAGTTGTTATCAGTAGACGCAAGACAGATTGTATGAAAATTGTCAAGGAGATAGATCCTTGGGTTGCATTGTGCATCTAAGCAAGTTGTCCTGTTTTAACTAATATCACCACTACAGGCATTTTCACAATCAGTCACACCAAATTCACCCGAACTATCAGCACAACGTATTATTGTGCATCTTTTTGATGCAACCTAGTTTTGCATTGGGTTCCTGAAGTTGTTTTCTATTTCCCAACTATCAATAGGTAGACAATGAGAAATACAGGTTATGGTCCAACTTCCGTATGTTCTAGTTCTATATTCATAAACTATTTAACTCAATTTGTGTTTTTATTATAACAGTGTAGTTTTATAACTTCTTTATTGGGTAGTCAAAAATCTAAAGATGTTTATTGGAAAATGGGCAATTGCAGCATTAATTTTTATGACCTTTAAATTTTTGAAACATGTTAGATGGCAAGTTCCTAAGATATCACAATCAACTTTGAAAATAATAGCAGTAATTGACTACTATATTATCTACAAAGGGAAAAATCAGGCAATGTGTGTTATCTAACACAATGGCACATTATAAATTATTTAAAATACCTAAGATAAGCCAGCTAACCAATGTTTCAATATATAAAAACTAAAAGTAAAACTTGATAGATATGGTTGTTAATTTTAAGATCTCATGAATAAATAATGCTATTGTATGCTGAATTAAATTTATGCATAGACTAATATAAAATAGAAATACAGCAAGGAAAATCCATGTAGAGTACTGTTTGTTTTTCTTACTCAGGGAGACTCAGATGTAGAAAAAGACCCTTCTGCATACACAGTTGATAATTTTTTTCTTTCGTTTCATTTCAATTCTACAAAGACATTCTTTAAATGTCTCCAACATTTATTTTGAAGCTATAGGTGTTGTGTTGTTAAATCTATCATTAATTTGAACTTAGTAATTTCCATGTTTTAAAAATACTCCCAAACCTGCCATGTTTGCATAATTTTATATTGTAATTATTGTAATATACCTATATTTGCCAGATAACAATAGAATTAGAAATTGAGTTACATTGATTTAAAAATCAAAGCTTCACACATTTGCTATTTTAATTTTCATATGCAAACTGGCTTTAGCAATGCTAAAGTTATTTTAAAGCTTAATTTTTGCTAACATTTTCTGTGGAAAGAGGTGATTTTGTTTTTCATCTATTCCACTAAACCAGTGCTTTTCAATCTTTCTAATACTGAGACCCTTTAATTTATTTCCTCAGGTTGTGGTGACTTCCAACCACAAAATTATTTTGTTGACACTTCATAACTAATTTTGATACTGTTTGGAATCATAATGTAAATATTTGATAGACAGGATATCTGATACGCAATCTTTAATGAGGTCATGACACACAGGTTAAGAAATAGTGTTCTATACAGCAGCAGTTCGGGCTCCTATATGAAACAGGAAGTGCTCTTTGGTACCATTTATTATCTATACCACAGTTCCTACCAGTAACTTGCAGTGTTTCACATTTTTATATTTCTAAGACATCACTTGAAAAGAACCATCATAATTTCCTTATACATTGCTGCATCTTAACTAAGAAAAATACTGGACTCAGATATTAAAGTTCTGTCTGTAAGACTGGACTTAGTTATTCCAAGAATGTTTGGTCAGGAAGTTAGCCTCTGAGTTATATAAACTACATTTCTGAGTAGAGGAGTTTCTGTACTATACAAGTGTCATCTTTGATTTTCTTGGAGTTTTGAAGATGGCCTTTACAGGCCCAGTGAAAATTCATAGTGTCATTGGTACCTATGGAAAACTTTTTCTAAAAACAAAATAAACAAAAACCCCAAACAAACAATAAGATTTTCAAACATCATAGATTGAGAACATTTAAGAATTCTAGAGGTAGAAATGGGCATTGGTTATTGGCTTATCTATTCTATCATGCCATTCACACAACCCACCACTGGGTACCAAAATCAACAGTAAAAAAATTGCAGTTACAACAATGAATGCTCCCCAAAGAATGAGGTAAGTATCCCTTTTTATAACACGTGCTGGGTTATTATAGAGGTCTAGCCCTTGACCCAGCTCACATAGCAGGTCACTGGAACCTCCAAGCAAGGTACCTGGAACCCGAACAATTTGTTCCAGTCTTTAAGTTATAGATAGCCCTTGCTTACTCTCTTGGCAATGTTCAATGCTTTTAATAGAAGAGTCATTCCTTTTGAGCCCATAGAACTGTCCCTGACAATGCTGGGCATGGGAGGGTGCTTCTTCATCATTCTCCCAGGTGGTCCGTTTATCTGTTGGATACTTAAAGAGGAATCCAAATGACTGGCAGCTTAATGTCAAGAAGGCCAGCACATAACTCTTTCAACACCTAATTCCTTCATAATCTCTTTCTCCTAGGTAATTCCCTCTTCCATTTCCCCAATTCCCTCCCAAATAGGATACAGGATATTTTTTTCTCTTGCTCTCTCTCTCACTTTCTCTTTTCTGTATCTCTCGGAAATCAGACAGGAGTTCAGAGCACTTTCACTACCTTTTATGAGGTAGATTGTGATGTCATAGATGGGGGCAGGGCTAGTCAACTTTCTACCCACCTCCCAACCTGTGCTGAGGGAGCTCCAATCGGGAGTGGAAGCAGTGACTCCTCCATGGTAAGTAACTTCACTTTATAATCTAATATCTTTTGTTATAATTATTAATTCTAAAGAGTGGGGTGGGGTAGGGATGGGCTAGAATTCCAGCGACATGAACATATGGAAGCTGAAACATTCTTTACCTAATCAATCTTGGGCAAAGGCCCTATTTGTTTTTTTTGATAAGGGTTAGGAATCTAACCAGAGATAAACTTCAACTGTGAACATGAGAAGCACGCATAGTGTTCTCATTGCATTTCAGTCTTTTTTCCCATCAGAAATGGAAGTATGTAATGCATAATGCGTCTTCCTGGCAACCTCTGTGTATTCCCCTGAAGACAGCTAGCCAAGAGGATATGCTGATTATTTGTCATTAAAGAGAATTGTATTGTAGGACCATGTAATGTCTTTTATTGACATTGACCCTGAGACTTTTTTCAGCACTTTTAAAATAATGGGGGTAAAAAGCAAAAAAAAAAAAAAAATGCATTTTCAATATGCTTGCTTTATGTGTTAAGAAAAATGAAAGCTTCATAATGCCATAACAAAATTGACTTTTTAAAATAAAATAAGTCACAACTCTTTCGTGTTTAGGACATTCAATTTTTTAAGTGTCACAACCAAATGTATTATCTTTTTTTATGTTATTATTGCTGTTGACTGCTGTAACACTGCTGTTTTTATTGGGTCACTTGGTGGTTAAGACATGTGGAAAGCTTCTGCTCTATGAGTTTCTGTTTCTAATTAGCTCTTTATATGCCTTATTGTTTAGAGAGAAAAGATGGAGTGAGCCTTTCCCTTGACTTCCTTTCTTGTTCTTTCCCGGGTACTTATTAAAATCCTTGACTTAGAGGCTTTTGTCTGAGAGGTCAAAAAGGGATCATGATTGCAGTTATACTTTGTAGGGGATGTAGAAGAACTAGGATGGGTTTCTTTCATTTTTTTTCCAATTTTTGGTTTTTAATATATTGAAATTCAAAACATGCGGCCCCCTGGGAATGAGATTGACACATCTGAGTATGGATTATGTGGATGATAAAACATACAAAGAGGCTATAATTTGGTTTTCCAAGTATAGAGCCTTTGACGTTTATTTATGTACATTGGTGGTGAATTTAGACTGGAGATCCATTTTATTTTGCTTTGTTTTTATTAAAGGTCTCACTTATCTCAGAGCGACCAGAAAGTTGTTATACAGTCAAGAATAACCATGAATTTTTTATTCTCTATCTTCTGAGTGCTAGGATTATAGACTTACACCACCACATCAAGTTTAATACAGTACTAAGAATTGATCCCAGGCTTTTGGCATTCTCTCGAACCACTTTACCACTGATCCATATCTACATCATTAAAAAAGTTCTCACTAATAGTTTCTCTGTTTTCTGTTTTATTCAGAACATGTACTTCATAGACCAGATTTATAGAGGTTTATTTTTAGTAAGCACTCGATTGTTTTGGTACTGGGATTTTGGGACCTCTATGGGTGGTTTTTTTCTAGAATTCTCTTAGATGCCCAGGGTAAAGGACTTACTATAGTTTTAGACTTTTTAGATCTGGCTGAAGAAACAGGGCTACGCTAACCAACAGAAAGATGTCAGGTAGTAATCACCAATGTTCAATCTAATGTTACAGGCACATGAGAATGATAAAGTCTTAAATGTTTGGTTATCCCCATCAAATCTCTTATTTACCTTTCTTAAAGCATTATACCCCTAAATCTCAGGTAGGAGCAATATCTCAGTGCTAGAAAATGTGATGTCTCCTCATAGCTCAAGTTGTTAATGTTTTTTATCAACCCCTACACAGCTGCCAGGTAAGAAATGGCAATATTTTCCAAATTCTTGGAACACAATCATCTTTAAACTTCGTGAGTTGAGAGTGGTTGCGTTGTACGCTTGTGCAAACTCAAGAGAGTTCATCATGGAATGTGTCATGCATGCACTTGTTGATTTTCATGTGCATGTTCCATCTATAGTGGTGTTCAGTGTTTTTTAAATGTATTTTGTATGTATTAAAATCATAATTTATAAATACACACATACTTTAAAGGAGATGGTGGATTGTAACAGCAGTTGTATTTGATTAAGATCTGTAATTGATGTACTGATCCTTTTCCTGTTGTTGACTGGTTAAGTTTACTCAAAGTCAATAATTTAGATCCTTTGGACATCTGATTTTCTTATCTATGAAGTAGGTATATATAGGATTTATAAAGAATGTAGTCTCATGTATATAGATCCTCACATTCTATATTTTTATAACTTTTGAAATAAATGGTTACAAAAGAAGACTGAATAGTTGAAAATATAATTTTTATATTGGACATATATTTAATCCTTTAAAATGTTTATTCAAAAATATATTTTAAAATATATCCTCCATCTGGTGTACTGTTTTTGATTAATACTATATATGAATAGTCCATTCTCTTTTGGTATGTAACTATCATCTGATTAACTTGTTCTCTATAACTCACTTAGTTCTAAATGAACTAAAATGTAAGGAGAAGTAGTACCATGATAAATTGATGTGCTGTTTTAAAAGAGTGGTTTGTTTAGAATTGAATAATTTTATATTTTATGGTTAGCAAAATTGTTTTGCATTAAAAATATACATATATACTACTAGATGCTCAATAAAACTTATCTCATTGAAGACTTTGTAGTTCAAAGTTACATATACAATATTTTAGGAATGCCCATGTGTTGTAGATAAGTATTAATGAGTAGAGAATCGGTATGAGTTTTACAGGAAATAAAGGAACTGTGCATATGGATTTTGAGGAATGTGAAACTCTTGGGAACTCTAAACACTTTCAAAGCGACAACTTGGAAATTAACACCTTAAGTGCTTGAGAAACTAAGGAATATTTTTGTGATGTTCTAAGCTAAGGACCTAGTTTCAATTATCCAGTTATCATTTCCTAGTGTGATACACACTTCTACAGTTTATATTTCAGGGAATTCCTTTAGATTATAAACTTGTTTATGTGGGAGCAACAAACTTGCAGAATCAAATGTTATGGCTTCGAGAGAAGTGGGGGTGATTGGCCTTAGTAACAGTGTTTGTGTTTTTGTACAAGAGGATGCCAGATAAGAATATAGGTCTTCAAGATCAAAGAAATGTTAGTGAGTTTGAGGATATTCTGTATTCAGCCATATTTTACATCAAAATTTAAGTCACTACTTAAAATCTTATACTTTTCCTGAATTTGTTCCTATTTAATCATATGTTTAGTTTACAACACACCTTAATTTCTTTAGAGAAATTAAAAAGCACAGAAGTGAATAAACTGTAGTTGCTTTTAATGATGATAAAACTAGATAGCCATTTTCCCAGTTGCACAGAATTTGACCATGCCTAGCCACATCTGTGGATGATAGTTGAAGGGTCAGGGTCTATGCCGAAGGCTAACTGGTTCTCTGGTGAAAATGGAAAAAGAATATTTTTCTGGAGACTTCTTTGGTAGCCTTAGAAGTGTTAGTGTTGGAAATGTTCACCAGCCAATGAGAAATTGTGTAATAAGGATTGTTTTGGAAGGCAAAGAAAAACAAGAATACTTTTACATTCTCTGCTCTATAAAAACCAAAGTTAATAAAATTTAAGTATCAAGTAAACTGTAAGCCATTCGGTAAGACTTTCCACTGGGATGTGACACTTGTGAATCGGTTACTGGTTTAGGTCTGATTACTCAAAGAAAAACTTATCCAAAAGTCTCTGTGATATAGAGTCAGTGATGATTTGTAGCGTGTACTCTGCCTCACTTACCTATCTTCTAAATTTGTCCACACTACTATTTTGACCTTTCTAACAGACTTGATTTCCATGAATAGAATTACCCTGCAGCCTATTCCCTTTACTAGATTCTCAGGGCTTTGTAACTAAATAAAGATTTGGCTCACTCCATTCTGTGAAAAGCTTTTTACTTTCTTAATGTGACATCAAAATTACCTTTTAGATTTTATTATCTCAGGGAATCATTTTTCCCACCAGCTAAACTTGACTATGTGAGAACATGCAAGTTTAGTGATCAGAAACAGTTTTCCAAAGGAAAAAATTCTGTTGGAAATAATTGTTCAATACAAAGTTTAAATGAAACTTGAATTATTTTTTCAAAGACATTATAGATCATTAAAGTAGGGTAATGATATTAGAAATACTTTTCCCAAAATAAATTTGATATTTTTCTCTTTCCCAAGTCCAAACAAGCATACTTTTAGGGTATTCTAGATATAATTAGATCTATCATGTAACACATACTGAATACATAATATGATGCCTATTGTTTAATGTAGTATAGATACACAGATGAAATTATCATGGAAGACAGGTGTCTAAAACAAGTAATAATAATACATTACAATAATCTCCCTGACCAAAATACAATGCAAGGTAATTTGAAGATCTACGCAGAAAGGGAAAAGCTAAAAGAAAACACCAGATATATGTATAATTTTCTATACACATATGTATATGTTCATAGATATAGAACCACTATGGAAAAGAGTTATCTAAAAGGAAGAGAAAGTAGAACTCCAAAGAGAAAACCAGAAGAATCATACTCTTTCTGTATATGTACATTTTAGGCTGATTGGACCTGCAAATGTCAGAGAAGGGTAGAGAGAGTTTGTCTTATTACAACTGTTATCCAGTCAGTATTTGCCTTTCTTTTTTTTTAATGACCAGAACATCTGCATAAAAAATCCAGCATGGAGGAAAAAGGAGGCTATGAAAATGCAGAACCTGTGTTACATTGCAGACTTTTTGAATAAAGATGATAGAGTAGGATTTTGGAATGTCTAATTAACTACCAACTTCTTAACACACACCAGGTGATTCATTTTCACACCTCTGTTTCAAAATCTGCAAAGTAACAACTGACTCATCTTTCTGTTCTTGGAAGAAGTTTCAGAGGAAAAAAATTGAACATTAGGAGTTAAGATTTGAGAGAAAGTTAGAGAGTTAAAGGTAACTTTTTAGTTAGGTTTTCATAGCTGCAACCTAAATGCCTTAAAAAAACCAATTTAAGGCTGGACTTTCATGTTTGGACTCACTGACTCTAATTGTTCAGCCATTGTGACTTGACTCCATGTTTCTAGACCTATATATAGTGAAGCAGAAGATAATGGCAGTAGAAGCATGTGGCAAAGGCTGCTCACATTAAGAGGGAAACAGCATCTTTGACAAGCCACCTGGGACTTTCTTCCACCTAGGCCTGTCTTTCTGATGTTTGTCCCTTCCCAGTAATGCCACCATATTAGGAATCCATCAAAAGATCAATGTTCCAATTAGGTCAGTGCCCTTAGAATCCTAATAATTTCCCCAAAGCTATCAGCTGGCAGTTAAACCACTGATTCATGAGCCTGGGTGGGATGATTCATATTCAAAGTGAAACAGTATTAAAAGACCACCTATCAAATCATTCATTAAAAGCTTGGCTAAACATGATGAAAAATATTATACGAATGATGATTAGTAAGTCTTAGCAATTAGTAAATGATGAACTTAAAGGAAAGAATTGGGACCATAAAGATCTGAGAGGTAGTTTTGCATATTTTGTTTGTTATGTCCCAACATGAAAAGTTAAAGAAGAGCAAAACTAAGTGACTCTATACCTCCAAAATTATGAAAAAGATGCATATTTATGTAGGTGTGTGAAATGAGATAAGAAGAGAATATTGATAATAAATATGAGAAAACAATGCAGAGATTATTTGTTTCTAGAACAGTATTGGTAGAGCTGTTGATGACTTTAAATAAAATTCTGAAGAATATACACATGAGCATTCTCATCTTAACTACAAATAGTTCATGTGTTTATGTTCGTGAAATGCGACCTAGATAGTCAGTATTAAAAATATTAGTTGCATAACTATATGTTTGAATCAACAATCAATTATAAGTGTTAAATTTCTTCTCTATTTTTCCTTTACGGGTAACAGCTGTTACCCTACACCCATCAGTCTGTAAAGAAAGCTAGGGAAATTCTCAAAGGCAGGAAGAAAGGACACTTGAGAGCTGTCCCACTTTTGTTCTTTCCAAAGAGATGCTACAACTTTTTGATGTCATAGATACACTTTTGCTTTGTTTTATCCTGTGACCCAGCCAAGGTTTTGGACATTCAAAGAGGTGAGCAACTAGTCCAGGGCTCTGCCTCATAGAGATATCACATGGAGAAGGGATAGATGAAATCAGGAAAAACAATGACTCAGACAAAGGAGAAAAGTATTGATTTTCACATTTGTGAATACAGAAGCATCAATTAGCTAGGAAAGTAGGAGGTTATACTTTTTATTTCTACCATTCTGAAAATGATGTTTGAAAAAAAATGGATTAGTATCCAGTTCCAAAAAAATTGATACAGATTTAAACACTAGAAGTTACAGAGAAGACCTCATGGGTTAAGATGAGACCTTCCTAGGAAATAAAGGCAGTCTAGACTCCGAAGTAGATATACTCATTTTTTTTACAATTCATTAAGTCTGGAGTAGTTCAGATAACCCTTTGCTGTGAATGTTGTCATTTACCAGTGTAGTGTTTAGACTCATCTCTGAAATCTCCCCAATAGATATCTACAGCAACCACTCATCTCTAGGCAGTGATATGTGACTCTGTGAAAGTCAACAAAATTGCCTCTGGAAGAGCACTATAGAACTAGTTACCACCTTGACATTTCTGCTCAGAATACACACACCCTTTGAGATGCAGCTTCTTGTATTCTTTCTCTTTATAAGAAGATGGAAGGTGCTATGCTTAAAGATTCACTTTCTGTTTTTTGGTGTTAGCATGGTACCAGGGCATGAAGGTATACTTTGCTAATAGAAAGACTGTTAAGGACTCATCTGAGTTGTTGTTTACCCATCACCTTATCTCCTTCCTAATTGTAATAGATCTCTCCCCAACTTACAGTTACAGGACTTACTGTTCCCAACGACAATTAATCATTCCAATGATAATATTTAGAGAAAAAACATTTAATCAGGGTAAAAATGACTTAAATTTATTACTTTGTATGAACAAGGCGTTTAAAACAATTCCATTGTGTTCATGACATTTAGAAACTTGCAAGTTGCTATCCCAAGTGTTCAACAATATCCTCAATATTCCCAAGAAAATGCAGGTAATTTATTTAATTTTTAAAGTACTACAAAAACAATGGGATTATAGCACTTTGTTTTTCAGTACACTTTGAAATCTTGATATGATGGGCACAGAAAAATATATTTTAAGATGGAAGGACAAAAAGAAAGTGGTAGGCTATATTTTTTCCTTCCTTAAAATATTATTTTTCAGCAATATCTAGTACATTAGACTAATTAGACTATTAGTAGTTAGATTATTGGTACATTAGATTATGTTGAAATTCAAATTTCTAATGGAGTTCTTTTTGAGATATTTTTAATCAGCAAATTTTGTTGTATATAAGATTGTGTCAGGTAAGCCTTGAAACCAAAGAGGTTATTGTCATGCACTGAATATGTTTCACAGATAATAATTATAATAAAGTGGGAGGGCTATTGCAGATATAGCCCCAGATATAATACTCCACTCAGTGATGTATCAACAGTGATTCACCAAGCTGTAGCCTTAGCATACTTTATCTCTTGGGGAAAAATGAGAGGACCTTAAGTCTTGTAATGCATATTTAGGTGATTTACCTTTGTCAAGGCTAGACTCACAAGAAAACCATGAAAAGAACGTTCCCTTGGGGAAATTTTCATGGCAATAATAAATGAACTATGATGTAGCATATTGCCCATGCTAAAACCAACCTGTAACTTTTTAATGTTTATCTTTGTTCCTGGGATAACAGTTGCTTTCATCTTAAAATTAAAGTAGTTTTTCCCCAGTAAGTTTCCCAATTCATAGATTTCAAGCTTCTTTTCAAAAGAAACTCTAATATATTTTTCTCTGATTTTTGGCAAAACTGTTATGCATTTCCTGTCTTTTGAGGATTCTGTTTCTTTAATCTGTGAATTATGAAAGTTTCTTGTGTAGTTCAGTCTCTTTTGAGAAAGTACAGACAATATGTTGTCTATCCATAGAGGTCCTTTGTTGAGCTGAAAATACTTCCAGTTTTAGATGGAAGGGAACCCTCGGGTGTTTTTGCTACATTTTCAATAAAGTGCATTCACTGCAGGAGAGCAGGACTAGAAGGTTTCCAAACTAGGCCAGGCCCTGCCAGGCACCTGTATGAGGAAGCATCCTGGCTTCTACAGAGAACCACCTTATGTGCCCTTTATGTCTTCTCTTAGTTAAAGGTATTTGGAACAGTGGTACATTGCTGTGTGGGATTCACAAGGACAAAGAGCACTACCTGCATCTAAGATAATTGTCTTTCCTTTTGTAGGTTCCTCTTAAGTTTTATTCTCTTACTGATGAGAAGATGAAGTTAAAGTCGGTATCACCTTTTTAAAAATTAGGATTAATTAAGGAATCTTCTCATAAATTTGGTCATGGGGCATATGCCAAATTGGGAAGACAAATAAAAGTGAAGAACCTAGCCAAGAGAATACTCATCTATTTTTAATTTCCAGGAAACACATCTCATACTTCAGTTTAAAGGGAAGTTTCAACTAAGAATCCATCACTGAGATGACTGCCATTTATCTCACTGTCCCCAACACTTAATCCCAATGTGCTTCATGTATTAGGAGCCCTTATGGAAAATACACACACCAATAAGGGTCAAGAAGGTACCTGTGGGTACCTTTGTGGGAAAAGTCTCCATGAAGTACAAAACAGTACCTAAATAGCTCTTCATCTGATTGGAGCAAGAAATGCAGCAGAACTGAGATGGAGTCATCAAAAGTAGATTAATGTATGAGCTGAAAGTTCAGGCAGAAGGCATGGCCTTCTTTCAATTTATTCTTAGAATTTGTCCATCTCTTTTCTTCCCCTTAAAACATATGTCCTATATTGTTTCCTTTGATAGCAATTTTTCTTTGAATATTCTGGGAAAAAAAAAGTTGAAATTATAACTAGGCAACCATTCAATCAGGGCTAAAGTGGAGACTCACTTTCTCTGGAAAATCTTCTTTTTTTTTAACCATACCAGTAGGGATGATACCCAGTTATTTGAGTCATCTGTTGAAATACCTGGTCCTGTACAGACCAGTGGTACCCATTGTTTCAAAATTTATGAGAGATTATTTGATAATCATTTATAGCCACATACTTCTTTACAACTTTAAAAGTGTTTTAAATGTCTTTCCTTTTTTCACTCAGATGCCATAATAACATTTGAAAGACATTTTTATTAACTTCATTTACACTTGAAGAAATAGAGACTGATGATAGTGACTGCCCCATACTTTAACAGGCAGTAAATGACACAGGTAGTTTCTCTCATGGATACTCCTGTGTTTTATGAAATGTGAGCAGTTAAGGAGTATCTGTTCTGCAGAACAGTGATTGGAGGAAATGTCACACTTTAGGTACTGTAATATAATAATACCCATAGTTTTTACTGTGTCTTTTTTTAACTGGTAGTGTCTGCTAGATGACACATTAAAAGGCTATTCATAAACTTGAAATTTTAAAAATTTAAAATCATTTCTCTTTCTAGCTCTTTGGTATATAAAAAGTGGTATGTGGGAAGTTTTCAAATGAGAACAATTAGTAGTTGTCATTAATCAAGTCTCCTTTGACTATAGAGAGGTTCTTTTGGAAGGTTGTAGTTGCTTGAAAGAAAATCAGAGGCAGAGGATGATGTCCTCACTGCTCAGTCAGTGAACAGCTGTCATGAATCATGATGGTGTTCCTATGGATTGGCTTCCTTTGTGTGACTTGGATGAATTCTTGGTCACATGACTCATGCTTGTGAGCAATTAGAATGTTTCACAGAGTGTGTTAACTACAAGATTACTATTACTACACTCAGAATGGTGGAGAGTAGAACAGGAGAATCTTATACTGGATTTCTTTCTTCAAAGAAGACTCACAGTGGAATGGACCCAAACATCACAAAATGTTAAATTCTTCTATTTCAGTTTTCTCATATATAGAGAAAGGGAAGCTAGTATGTTCTTGTTTTAAAGATCTGAGATAATTTATGTGGTATTAACATGATGCTTAGCAACCATACCTTAGCGCCTTGTTGACATTAGCACTCTCAGTAGAGTAGATACTCTTTTATTTAAAAAATATTTTATGAGTGAGAAGGCTGACTTTGAAATTTACTCATAGTGATAAAGAGGTCATATAATCAATGTATATTGCAGTTTGGCTCTTCTTTGACTTGTTCAAGTATGAAACTTTTCTACTCTTCTGTCAACGTCATGCCTTTGGTTGTATTTTTATGGGAGGTTTATTGAGTAGAAGGAATGCCTAATAGTCTGCTCACTGCATTTCAGTTTCATGAGTGTCTTTCCATTTCTATTTCCAAGTCTTTAATATCACAATAATTTCATAAAGCCCTGTTGGAGGTGTTTGGAAAATAGCAGGTGGGTGGGAAAAATTTGAAGAAGTATGGATTATTTGAGAAGCCTATGGAAATATTTATAAGGTAAAGAAAAAAAGAGACTGAGGCCAGCAGGGTAGGAGCACACTGAAATTTAGAAACTATTTTTAGTTTATTCTTCAACATGACATCAATTTTTGAATTTGCTTTGAATTTGACTAAGATAGAAATTGTGACTGAGAAAGTCACTAGAAAAGTTTGTTGAGAGAAGTGACAGGCTGAGCTCATTGGAGAGGAGAGTTCTGGCTTGTGTTTGAGTAGTGAAGTGGGTAAGGAGTAGGGAGCAAGGAGAATGGCTAGGAGAAAGTATGGAGAAAATCCTGGCAGTGATATTTGAGGAACTGGCTAGAGTGAACCAGCATAGGACAAGGTGAGATGGGTTCCAGGAACAAGTGTATTAAAGTTGAAAGGGCAGGAGATGATGGGAAATAACATGGTGTATCAGAAAGAGTAAAATTCAGCACTAGACTGAGGGTTCTTTATCTAAGGGGATTGAAGAGGGAGAGGTCTGTGGGAGGAGTGGGTTTTATGTAGAGGTAGAGTGGCTCATACAGCTCTTACTTGCTTGAGAAGATGGGGAAGAGTCAGTAAGATCTTTAAAATATTACTCTCTAAATGCTGAAGGATCTTTGAAAAGGTAACTCAAGAATCTGAAGTGGAATAGATACAAAAAGGACCTGAATTTATAGATACAATTTTACCGAATTTTATTCTGAGGTCATGATGAAGATCATTTCCAAACCTAGGGCAGGTGATCACATCGAAGTGGTTGAAGTAACAGTTTACAGAGGAAAAGCAGTGGCTAGAATGAAGGAAATATTCGTAGGCAATTTTTTTGTGTCTACTAAAAGAAGACAGAAAAGTGTGGTCAATTATAAAAAGCTATGGACCAGATGCTCAAATTTAAAACTAGTTTAATTAAAATTACTAAGTTTTAAACCATTCATTATACTGAGGGCCTCTTATGAACACTTGAGTTATGGAACTTTCTTTTTGTCTTAATTCTTATTTTTATAATGAAAAATAATTTGAAATTTGGAGTTAATGTACCGAGTTACTTCATATAGCAATAGATATATCTAACATTTTACTTAGTTTTTTTAAAAAATATTTTATCTAAGAGATCATTACTCATGAATTATGTAAGAGGATAATTTTATGTAGAAAATTTATGTAATTTTATGTAGAAAATAGAAAAATGATAACTAATATGTAGTAATCCCACTTCATGACAGCTGAAATGTCCCAACTCGATATCTGAAATATGGACATAAGGAGTGCTATATGGCATAGTCATCAATCCCATGGATAAACTATTGGATAAACACTACACAATGGTTTGATTAAATTCCTGAGGGGGAAAAATGTTACATGATTTGATCATGATACTTAGAATGGTGCACATTATAAAACTTGTGATGTTTTGTTTCTTGAACATTATATTTAGTAATTTCATACCAAAATTGTCTCTGAATTATGGAAACTGATGGTAACACAATCACAAACAAGGAGGGTTATGTTGAATGCAGTTAAAAGAGCTCATATGAATCCAGTGGACTGTCCTACAAGAGTACTTGTATGGATAGAAGGCCCATGAAGCATACAGCAGAAGTCTCAGAGCATATCCATTATTGAGGGGAGCTCTGATGGACTGTGCAACCTGATAAGGGTCAAGGATGGTGTATGCCAATTGTTGTTGCTCCTCATGAGTACAGGCTAACTGAAAGATGCATCTTCCTGGTATTGACTTTTTAAAAACATATGTATATATGTGTATATATATATATATATATATATATATATATAGTATTTGGTGTTTTTTAATCATGCACCCCATCAAACTCAGTTATCAGATCTCTCAGAATCATGCCTACTCTTATGATCTCCTCATTTACAAAACCGCCCATTCATGCTGTTTATTTACTTACTGGAGCATAATTAATTTCCCTGTGGCCATACCCTTAGAGAAAACAAGTCTTTCCTCACCCACACCCCTGCCAGAGGCCATCAATGTAGAAGTGATGCTCTGTGTCCTTTAGCTATGTTCTAGCCTTGAGCTCTTGTGTACAATGACATCTCTTGAATTTTTAAAAATCACTCCTTCCTTTGAAATTTAGAAATTTATTTTGTTTCTTTTCTTGACATTTTTCTTTATTTTGAATAAAGTCTTATTTTTTTATCCATGTATTCCCTTGTTCAAACTCCTTTCCCCCTCCCACCGCTCCCAGTCACTCTCTCTTTTAAAAAAAAAAAAAAGATAAAGATATAGAAAAGGTAAAACCAAAGGGAACAGTAATAACAGCAAAATCTCCTGCCAAACAATAAGAGATGAGAAAATAACCAAAAGATAACATCAGAAATATAATCTCAGTAGGGCCTCCTAGATAAATGGAGGACACAACAAGGTTTAATTTTTTTATTGGATTCTAATCAGAAATGTCTTCTTGAAGAATGTTAGCTAGCATTTTCTGAAATATAAATATCACATTCTAAAACTTGAAATTATATTAGTAACCTAAAATAGAGTCATGACTGGCTTATCATGATGAACATAGGAAAGCCACTCAGGGGTTTCCATCTTGGGGTAGAAAAAGTATATTATTCAACTAAAGTAATTTTAAAGACAGCAGATAATAGAAACAACATTACACTTGACTAATTTATAGGTCTTCCTATCCAGGGATGTAACACTAGTCTATTTCTAAACCCAGTTCTCTCAATATATTTCAAAAATATTTTAAATATTCAAAGTCAGCTAGTTCCTCCCTAACATGAATGGTTCATTATGTAAAATGTCAACTGTTGTACAACTGTTGACTCAAGTAAAATCAACAGTTAAATTTCAGTCATGGATATATTTCAACTGGATTTTCAGATAATAATTCATATTATCAAAGCCAATCAACTTTTCTAAAACTTTGATATTTGAGACAATACTCACAAATCATGATTTAGGATATATGCGGATGTATATATATATATAATATATCTGTGTATATACAAACATAAAAATATGTTCATCAAAAAAGTATGTGTATTGCATGAACTGGCTTTTGGAGCCCATTCCATATAGAAGTATACCTTCCTCAGCCATCCATATGGTGGATGGGTTTAGTCCTGCGTCAACTTGATATGCAGACTATATTGACTCCCTGTGGGACTCCTTACCCTCTCTGAGAAGTGAATGAGGGAGAAGCTGGGGACTAGTAGATGGAAGGAAGGGAAGGGGAACTGTGGTTTGTATGTAAAACAAAAAAACTATTTTTCTTGTTTTTTTATTATTAATACTCATTTTTTTAATCCATGTATCCCCTTGTTCAAATGCCCTTCCCCTCCCACCCCTACAAGTCACTCTTCTCCCCATCTCATTATCTCCTCTCCAGCAAGGACAGGAAGTCCTAATGTCCCAAGGTAGCTTAGTTCAGCATCCACTTCAGGCAAATCCACTTTCTTCATCCCCACATCAAGAGTGTTTCAAGTGTTCCTCTGGAGAGAATGGGATCCAAAGTGCTATTTCAAGGTGCTTCAGATCCCAAGCTGTTCAGTGTTTGTGGTTTGCAGCATGGACATGCTTTGCTTTTTGTTTAAAGACCAGTAATTAGTGAATACATCCCCTGCTTATCTTTCTGGGATTGTAAAACCTTGCTCAGGAGGATATTCTCCATATCCATCCATTTGCCTGCAAATTATAGAATATCATTGTTTCTTACTGCTCCATAGTATTCCATTGTGTAGATGTACCACAGCTTGTTAAACCATTCCTCAGTTGAAGGGCATCTAGGTTGTTTCTAGGTTCTTTTTTTCTCTTTCTTTTTTTTATGAATAAAGTCACATTTTCTATCCATGTATATCCTTATTCAAGGTCCCTTCCCCCTCCCACCCCCTCTAGTCACTCTCTTCTCCACATCTCCCCATCTCCTTCCCAGCATGGACAGGAGGTCCCAAGGACCCAATATTGCTCAGTTCAGTATCCACTTCTGGCAGATCCAGTTTCCTCACCCCAACATCAAGACTGAGTCAGGTATTCCTCTAGAGGGAGTAGGATCCAAGCTGCCCCTCCAAAGTGTTTCAGATCCAAAGCTGTTCAGGGCTTATGGTTTGCAGCTTGGACGTGCTTTGCTTTTTGCTTTTTTGTTTAGAGTCCACTAATGAGTGAGTACATCCCCTGCTTATCTTTCTGGGTTTGAGATACCATGCTCAAGAGGATATTCTCCAAATCCATCCATTTGCCTGCAAATTTTAAGATATCATTTTTTTCTAACTTCTGAGTAGTACTCCATTGTGTAGATGTACCACAGTTTGTTAATCCATTCTTTAACCTTTTAAATAAATAAATAAAAAGAAATTTAAAAACTTACACCTTCCTTTGTTAATTTCTCTTTCCTATCCTATGTGGCTAATATAATAAGGTTAGAAAGATATTTATGAGCTTTAATTTGGTGAGATTATCAAGTTGTCATATTTATACAAGATTAGTCTCAGCTAGAGATGAGAGGTACTAGGTCCAGTGGTTCAAGGTGTAATAAAAGATGAATGATTATTCATTTTTAATCTATTTTGTAGCCAAACAAATTTGTTGACTAAGGAAATGATCGTGGGAACCCAATGTTTTGTTATTATAAAGATAAACCATGTCTTGAGATTATGATCTTCACTATTGACAGTTATTAGATAAGAATATATGGATTTTAATGTTTTGGAGTGAGTTAATTAAGATATTACCTTCTTACTATTTTTAGAAGACATTACTATAAATAGCATCTAATAAATACAGCTTGAATTATTGTAATTTATATTAAGTGGTTATATATTATATTAAATATTAGTTATTTCATTTAATATTTCTGAAAGTAAATTGTAAATGTTTTTTTTTAGCTAGATTGAATTCTTACCATCTCACAGTAGACTCTCCTTTAAGCCACTGCCAAGCTCTATGTGTTGCTGGATATTTGTGACATTAGAGTTTTACTTAAGATTTTTAATATTTTCTGTATTAAGTCTTGATTACTTCTTTACTCTGAAGAAATTACTAAAACATGCAGATATTTTATGTTTTCTATTTTTCCTTTATGATCTTTTTTATATGTTTTATTCATGACTAGTATACATTCTGCTAATGATAGAAAGTTAAGTTGAAGACATTGTCAGTAAAAGCAGAATAAGTATCTGCATTGTTAATTGCATGGAGGCTGGGGGAGCAGTTAGAGAAACTGAAATAGGATCAAAAGACTTGAGACTGAAAAGTCACAATAATAACTAGAGACAGAGATAGAGCTGAGGACCTGGTACATGGTAAGTCCTTGGACTCAGGACTTTTTTCACATTAAGCACTTTGTAATGTAGGAAAACACTAGCTTGTATTGTGGTCAATAGAACACCATTTTCACTTCACAGTTTATCATGCCTATCTTTCCATGTGTCTATATAGAACTTACATTTTGCCTTGCAACTCACTAGTCATGTAAATGGTTACATGGCTTATCCAGTTATTGTCAGTATAAACATTTGCTTTTTTCTATTTCAAACAATGCTGCATTAAACATTTTTGAGCAGTTTAAGGATCAAGTCTTGCATTCAGTAGCTCATTTGAGTTCATGTAGTTAATTTAATGATTGATCCCATTGGACCTTGAAGTCAGTTTGAGTCAGAGCTTAGGAATTCATTGCTATTGGAGAAGGGTTTCTCTTGTATTGCCTCATCATCATAAAACTTGAGAAGTGGGATCTTTGGAAAAAATGGATATTGAAAGTAGTGATGCTATTTACAGGAAAGACAAAGAGAAGCTTTAGTCCTTTGAAAAGTAGCTATAAGATATGAAGCTTGGAAGGTAAATTATTATAATCAGAGATGATACAATCAACAATGAATTGCAGAAGTCATATGATTACACAAAAGCTGACACTCTGTCCAAGATACAGTTCAATACTCACTGCCATGGTATGTATCTGAAAATTCATAGGTCACTTCTTTATCTGATGAATTTATTTCCTCACAAGTCTTCTGTCACATGAAAGTAAACATTTTAGACATTGGCAGGCCAAGAGACCCTGAATAGTAGGATGGTGTAAGGGGTTGGAAGGCAGAAGAAAGTCAGGAAAAGATGGGGAATTCCTTTTTGCCAGAAGCATAATTGCTCCTAATTTTACAAGAGGCAAAACATCTCAAGTGTAGCTAAAATTCATTCTTTGGGGTTGAGCAAAAATTATTCAGCCTTTACTGGTAGAGAAAAAATGGCTCTAAGCCATATTTAGAAAATTTGTTGACTGTAATTAAGCCTTCATGGGAGTCCCCAAGGTTTACTTACCTATAATTGAAAAAATGCAAATGAAGACAGTTAATCAGTGAACTGGCTGACTAGGAAGCACTACTACCTACCTAAATGAATTAGAATTCCAAGACACAAATACATCTAGCACAGAGTTACCTGGAAAGCATTTGGTAAATCTCTTGGCAAGGCTTTGGAGACAATTTCCTTAGCCTGTCTGAGACTGCAGGGCCTCTCTGCTAATACCTTTGCCAATTTAATTTTTGGTCATTACATACAGATTTCCTCAGGGATGGCTAGAGCATCAGCTGACACTCTGGGAGAGCTCAAGGAACCCCCAGTGAAGAAAACAACAGATCTTTGGTACTCCTTTCCACCATAATTTATCCCCTACTTAAAGTGAAAATATTTATCAAATCAGAAGAACTCCAGGACAAAGTAACTGCTCAGGTGTTATCTGACAATAGCTTAAGTGATATTTATTAGACATTGGAGCATATTATAAAACATATTCTACTTATGATTAAACAACAATCAACTAAGGATGTTTATTTTTACCTCAGACAAAATACTTTCTGATATATGTTGCTATATTTTATTACATGATTTAAAAATAGTTCCCTACAATAACTTGTACTTCTGCTAATACTTATGAATGCTCATTAACAATTTGATTAACTGGGAACTCATAACAAAGTGCCATTGCTCAGAAGTACACAATCTGTTCCTAAAAATTAAGTCATTGGAATAAAAAGAGGAATGTGGTATCATTTAAATAAAAGTATTAGCCAATGGCCTGATGAAGAGTAATGAAATTAAAAGGTATTTAAGCTCATATACATATAGATGTAATTTAATGGATGATTTATCTATTCTGTAAATGGTACCACACTGTCCTCGAAAATTCTGTCAAATTGTCAACTCTTGGAGGAGGGAAGAAAATATGTTTCTTCTTCCTTTGTTTCTTAGCCAGTTCTGAGAAAACAACATACTACAATTGATTAATAATGTCTGCCTTTAAGACTACAAGAATGAGTGGTAATTTATTATTTGGTATTCATGGCTGTCTTAAGCAGAAGAAATCCAGCATTGCTAACTTTATTTCATTGTTGACATCTGTGGAGATGAGTAGGGAGCAACAAAATAATTTTCCAGGACTGAAATGTCCTTTCCCTTTTTGGCCAATATATAAACATCCTGAGATGGCTTACATTGAGGAAGAACGAACCATAGCTAAACCTTTTCACCATGTCTTTGTATGTGGTATTTATTGCTCCTGACTTGCTAGAGATTCTTTTAAAATGTGTCATTGATATAAATATTGGAAAAGAGGCAGGTATTTTAAGGTATTTCAGATGTATTGTGGTTTCTAAGGAAATCAAATACCTTTTCAAAGTCTCATGGATTACAAAATATAAAAAGCATACATGAAATCTTCTTGGCAGATAATCGACCCTATGTTCTAGCTTTTCCATTCATTAACAGTGAAGCTGAAGTATAGCAAATTTCCCCACTCCAGCAAGCAATGTATGACATTTTTGTAAGGGTGGGGATGGGTAATAGTTTAAATATAACTAAAGGCCAGCTGGAGTTTTCTGAAAGTATCTTCCTTTTAATAAAATTATTCTCAATTTTTCTATCATAGATTTTTTTTCTCTCAAAATATGTAGGCTAGTGCCACTAAAACTTCTTCCTGTTCTGTATTAAAGCTATTTTATTTAGCCACTCAGAATCTTGCAAGTGACTAAAATGGACTTCTGCCATATTTGTGGAACCTATTTCTAGTTTTATATTCACTGTTATTAGCTTGGAGCTGAGGTAATGAAAATAGAATAGTTTCAGCCTTGACATGAAAGTGCACTTGCTCTTAGGCTGCTGAACATTTCACAGTCATCAAGAATCCTTCTTACTGTTTATATTTCCAAAACAGGTTCTGAATGGACTTGCCTTACTTTATTTTTTTTTTCAACTGGACAGCATTCTCACTATTTGTAATCTGAGAACAGTTTGCATTTTTGTGGACTGCCCTTTTATGTTTTATTATATTTTTTTGGTCCTAATCGCTTATTTGAATATAGACATATTATTTTAAAATGGTCCAAAGCACATGACTGCTGTAAATGAATGATTTCTGAGTATACAGTTGACATTTCAATCCTCTGTGCTTACATTTCTGACCCTTATAAATGACATCCTGAAACACTGAGTCTTTGTACCCTTTAGTCTAGTGAATTTTTGATACCTGTTACATTTTGTACTTTTAGACATTGTTCTTTTTATTGTTATTTCTTAAGGGAAATTGGAAATCATAAACAGCATTTGTTTTATTGAGCATTGGCTCCAGCAAACATCCCATTTTCTGGATAGCCATATTTTCATGAATGTCAACCAAAGCTACTTTCTAGACAAGTAGGCTCTTTCTTGATAATGTCATGTCTTAGATTATAAAAAGGATATTGATTTTTACTCTAAAAATCTTATGCTGAAAATATTAAAATAAATATATTGGACTTTTGGATATGCAGAGATAAAACAAATTTAGGATTTTATTCTACATTCTTTTATTTTTCTCTATAAAAAAGCCCTATAATTACATGATGAAAAGAAAAACAAATGAATATACATTTTATATATGCATATATAAGACTAGGATGATTTATTAATAGAAATAGGACATTTATACGTAATTTTCATACTCAGCTCTCCAGGGTTTACTTCAGCATTTCTAATTGTCCCAAAGATAATTTGAGTTAGATGAGATATAGAAATTTAACTCAGTTCTGTAATATATAAAAATTTTCTTATGTTCTCAGTATACCAAGCCATAGGCAATAAGAATTTGACTTTGTTTTCCATAGAAGTGTTTTGGAATTACGACCACCAGGAAGCTCATTTCTCTACTTTTTCCCTCCCTACATCACTCCAAGTAAATCCTCTATTTCTGTGGTTCTTGGACCATCTGACACCCTATTAAGGCATTCCTCATAGAAAGTTAAGCTTTTTCGGTGGCAGGCCATCTTTTCTGAATTTCCTGTAACATCTGGCAGTCTGTGTCTGACTCTATTCATGTTTACAGACTTATCACTTAAGAGAAGTAGTTGACACAACATAGAAGAAATAACTGGACAGGAACATTTGTGGGCAGAAAAATAGAAAAAAATGGAGAGAAGAGGGAAAAAGATTTTAGCATTGACTTGAGGTTTTAGAAGTTTCCTCATAACTTATTTCAAGCACATATCATGATGTTTTGCAGCTCTAATGTTATAAAGAATTGGACAGCAGCAGAACGATCAATGATGGGAATAACTGCATTCAGGAAAGCCTTCCCTCTATTCAAGATGACAGTGAACAGAAAGACTATCCCTGTGTGACTTTATGATGAAAGTTGTGTGGAGTTAAGAATGGGAACAGTGGCAGGGAAGGGAGAAACAGGACAGAAAAAGTAATCTCAGAAGCAGCTTAACTCACCCTTATTTACTTTCATGGACTGTAATAGAACAAGATGTGGGAAAACATCTGTTGCCTTTTTTTTAAAATAGTGCTTTGATATTTTGAAAGATTAGTGACAAAATTAGGAGAATTTTAATTTCTATGGCTAGGGATAAGTGTGGAAATGTAAGAGTACAATACAGCTCTACAGAACTGTAGAGTAAGTGAGGGTTGGTAAGTATGAGTAGTGGTCACAAAGTCATTCTCAAATCTGGCCTACTGAGTTTAAACCCTGCTTATAGAGTTATAGTGAGCCATATATTACTCTTAGAAGTCACACATGAGATGCATAGCACTCTTAGGGCTGATTGTTCATCTAAATGAAAGAAAGTATAGTTACGTGGTCTGATTTGTTAAGTGTAGTCTCATATTTTTAAAATTAGCTTATAATAACAGTTACTTTTATACTGGTTACAAAGATCATGAAGGGGAACAGAAGTGTCTTTAATCAAATCTTGGCTTTACATTAGAGATAACCATATTGAATGTTCGAGGAATGCTGATGATGTTACACTATGAATCCATTTTAAGGAGATTCAGATCAAGTCTTACCACATCAATTATAGTGGAAAAGATACATTTAAAGGTCTAAACCAATAGTTAGAGCTGGGTAGTAGATATACAAAGGTTGCTTTGCAGGCTCTGCTGCCCTGAGTGTTACTTCAAGACAGCAGAGCCTACATTGACAAATGTAGGTCAAAAGTTGCTGGATACAGTTAAATAATGGGCAGAAGCATTACAAGAACAAACTGTCTATGTAGAGAGTGTTCAGACTCTAAAAATAAAAATATCTACAGATCTCATGGGAAGACAATTATAAACTGTAATGATGATAATATCAGAATGCTTCAGAGTTGAGAGGTATCAAGCTTCTAGGTCTGACAGGGTAAATAGCAGCAGAGACTTTTTGATCTATAGGTAGTAACTGATAAAGGTTCCAGACTTTATGTACTGTTTCTAGGGAGTGTTGCTATTCACAGGCATTCATACCTTGTCAAGAGATGGAATTGGTTTTAATCCCTAAACAGCAGTTTTCGTGCCTACAAAATGAGTGCAACAATCATTGCTACTTGAGAAGTTTTGAAAATTGAATCATATAATTTAATTAACACAACTAAGGCAATGCCAGGCACATCCTCATAAGTGCTCAATTAATGTCAGTTATTATTATTAAAACTTCACCTACATATGTTAATTTACTCATTTTATTTGAAAATGCCACTGTTAGAGTAAAATATCAGAAAATAGAAAGTAATTATGCTAAACAGGTGTCCTTAAACCCTGTTAAAAGAAATCGTGCATGTGTCTTCATTCTTTATAATATCTTTTGTAGATTAAAAATTCACCTAAAACTTTTCAATTAGAAGCTACTTTGGACAGGAATAAACAAAACCCATTTATCTGAAATTAAAAGAAAAATAACTTATGCTGAAAGATAGCCAAGTCATAAAAGTGGATCTAGAGCAGAAGACAAAATATATACTTTTGGAGATGAACATTTTTTAAAGTCATATTTTGTATTACATTTTTTATTCATCTTGTCTGTGTGTAGTTTTGTTCAAGGTTACTTGTCTAAGTCTTTCTACTAATATCTGCCTTAGCAGGTGGGTTGGACAAAATCACTGGGCTTATATCTCAGAGCCATCTCACTCTCAACAATATATGAGATTTATTCACAGGATTCCTGCATCAGGCTGGGAAAACAAATGCATTCTGAAAAAGTGATAGGTTCCCCTAGCTTTGCTGGAGAATTAGATACCATCTTTCTAAAAATTGAAATCTATGGTAAAATCTCCAAATTACTTGTATCTTTTATTCAGATACATTCTATTCCCCCAAGACTTTCTCTTCAAGAGCCATTTAATATTTTAATCGGTGTGTCTTGTCTTATTCTACTAATTCTATAATAACCTCCCAAAGCAATATTACCCCTGGCATGTAGCTTTACTCTGTTTTACCAAAGGCACAGAATAGAATTAACTAACTTCATGAATAAGTATCAGTCATTTTTGAAACCCTGAAGGACTGACGTCAAAATTATTATAGTTAAGGATGAGGGTCATAGAGGATGTACTTTCTAACTTGTACAAAAAATCATGATGGATATATTCTAATTGGCCCAACATGTTGCCTTATCACCATCTATTGCTTATCCTTCCACATGGAGGGATACTGGAAAAAACTAAAAATATGAAATTAAGTCTGATATTGTGAAATAATAGAAGAAATTGGTAAAATACGCTGATTGTCATCTTTGGATTCCATTAATTTCCCACCAATCTTTGATATATATCTCTCATAATCCTCTACATTGCTTGTCATAGAAGCTTTTTATTTTTATTTTTAATGTGTTATACAAATCTTTGGTTTGGGCTTGTAAAAGGACATATCCCAGTTGGTGTTGACATGGCAACCCAAAGACTGCAGATTGAGAAGCACTAGAGTCATCCATGCATGGCTTCTTTCCAATCTTAATATTAAATAATCTAGAATTTTTTCTCACCAAAGTTTGCTTTAGAAACATACATGGTACAAATGAAACAGCATGAATATATGCACATGTACAGTCTGATAGAGATGGAAAATGAAATACTAAATGGGTTGCTGCAATTGGTTAAGTTAAATCAAACAGCAATTCATTATATTTCCACTGACTAATGGCATAGAACTACAAATAGTTATTTTTCTATAGTATTATACAGTCTTACTGATTTTTTATGGGAAAGCATTAACCCATTATTATTACAAGAGTTTCATATACAAAAAATGTTATATTTTTTCAGTAATCATATTCAAAGTTTTTGGATAGGAATAAGTGCCCATTAGATTGCAATAATTGTTAACCCAGTGTAAAGCCTTTATCTTTTCTGATGAATGGGAAACAAGAATCTATCATAGTAATGGCATCAGAGAGGCACTGATCCCGTTACTACATGGTGATCATTTGATTAAAAAGGGGACATGAAGCAATGTGAGTGTCAGTCACATGAAAGGGTGGAGCCACAGGATTTATATTCTCTTTTTGTAAGGCTATTGCTAATCACTAAAATTTACATGACTCTCTGCTTCACTTACATTCCTTCAAGTAACCATAGTCTTGACACTCATTACATAAGAAGTATCTAACAGTGGAGTACAAAGGAGAGTCCTTAGTTCAGTCCTTTAAATTGTGAGATTCTTTTCTGCATTTCTCACTGCAAAGTAGCTGATGAACGATCTACCATGCTTGAAAAGCATCTGAAGCTTTGAGCCTGGAGTAAGACTGCAAGCCCAGCTAGAGATTCATTTCTTTCATCAGATTATATGTAGAAGCTTTGCTGATAGGGACTCAGAGAAATGTAATTGTTCTAGAATATATGGTCTAGTTCTTGATCCTAGTAGAGTTGAAAGAGACATTAAATGACTCAGTATATACTCTGTATCAAATTAATTAGCCAGTAGCAGAAATTAGGTAGACTTAAAACTTCTGGTCTAGTGATGGGCTTTAACCTCTACTGTTGTTTTATTTACTATTGTTTCTTATGAAAAATATCTGGTAGCCTAGAATACCCTTCTTTTCTTCTTTCTTAAGAGATGTTCTCACTTATACATAGTCTTCACTAGCCTAGAACTAGCTATGTAAACCCAGCAGGATCCACCAGCAAGCCCTGTCTACCCTCAACTCTTGATCCTCCTGTCAAAGCAGTTTTGAAAAATTACCTCATCCAATAGGGGGCAGTATGGACCAGTTTGTAGGAATGTCATAATTTAAGACTACACACATTCCTGAACCACATCTCTCATCATAAAGTGAAAACACCTAGAGTACGTTAAAAAATGTAGTGGAAAAGTGCTTTAGAAATTCTTAATAAAGTGTTTGGGGCATAGTACATGGGAAATAGTTGATGAACACATGGGCATGTGGGCATTTCTGAACACCGTCCAAGCCAGAAAATCATTCCACAATAACTGATACTTTCACAGGAGGTATATTCCTAACCTAGATATACTGAAGTTAATACTTCAATATTAATAATTAAAAATTATGTGTTGACTTATATCTTCATTTCTATTGGTCCTGAGCTTGGGAAGTAGAGATAATGTAAAAAAAGATACTTTCTTAGGTAAGGGCATAAAACTGAAATATAACCCTTTGTGGCTTCTTTAAAAACTATTCAGTGCCTGACAAATATGTTTCAAACACTTGAGTAGCTGCTACCATTGTGAATGAGTCTAATAATATCTGTTCCCCATGGGGATATGCACACGCTAAGAATAGTACTTTATCTTCAGTTGTATTGGGATTTTAGAGAAGTACATACTGCAAAGCAACCTGATTTTGCTTATTTTGGGATCAAGGGTAGGAGAAGGCAGGTGGCTGATTTGTAATGTGCTAACTTTATCTTGGGATAATCTGCTTATGTGTGTCAACACCAGGAGAAGCACAACACTGCCAGATGTTTGAAACTGTACCTATGTCTTGAGACTTTGTGGCCTTGACTGACCCAATGTACCAATTTTTTCTCCTTCTCTAGCTGGACAGTGCTACATCACTCATCCAGGCAGCCAAAAACCTGATGAATGCTGTTGTCCTCACGGTGAAAGCATCTTATGTAGCCTCAACCAAATACCAGAAGGTCTATGGAACAGCAGCTGTCAACTCTCCAGTTGTGTCTTGGAAAATGAAGGCTCCTGAAAAAAAGCCTCTTGTGAAGAGAGAAAAGCCCGAAGAATTCCAGACACGGGTTCGACGAGGGTCTCAAAAGAAACACATTTCCCCTGTGCAGGCTTTAAGTGAATTCAAAGCGATGGATTCCTTCTAGGACAATTGGCTTCACAACAAGAAAGCTTTTTCTTTCTGTTACCCCCTCCCTTTCTTTCTCTTTCATTTTTGATTCCATTTTTGTAAGCATACCTGCAGACTTGTATGCCTCTGGCATGGGGAAATTAAAAGAACAGTGTCTGTTTGCATGTAAGATGAGATGAGATCAATACTACTGGTCCATCTGTAGCCTGGAGAGGGGACAGGTGATTTCTGTCCTGAGGTGGCACGGAGCTGTCCTTAGCAACATTCTCTTAAAGTTGGGCAAAGAGTTCACACTGTGATGTTAACGGGAGTGGGGGGGATGGGGAAATATACTTAACTCTACAAAAGCAAACTCTAATGCATGCAAGAATCATTAGGTTGGCAGGTATATTCATAAGTGAAAAACCTGGAAGTGTAGATCATAAAACCTGTACTGCTTCTGTTTCGGTGCAAAAATGTATTAGCCAATACGCTGAAGTGTGTGGCCCACAAATTGAACAATTTAACCTCCATGTCCTGTATCCATGCTATCATGTGGATTCCTAACTGAGGAGAAACTAACTTGTCCCTTCTCGAATGCTTCTTTAATCTGCATTCTGTTCTTTCTTCCTGGTAGTGCCATTACTAGTGTTCCCATTATTGTTTTCCCTTGCTGAAGATAAGAAACATTCATTTGAGACACCTGAATACTTCTGTGGACACTGAGAAGCCAAAGTGGAGCTCAACTGTCCTTCCTTCTGTTCCTTTTTCTTTCTTTCTTTCTTTTTAAACTTGAACTCTGACTTTGCTAGACATAGAAGGCTCAATGGTGGAATGTTAGCGCAATGGAGATTGACAGTGTGTGAAGGTTTAGAGGCAAATAGGTGTGTAGCTTGGAGTGCCGGTATCTAATATACCATTGTATTCACTGACACAAAATAAACACATTTAATCTTGACACTTGGGTATTGTTTCATTTCTCTACCTTCATGAGTAATATACGATCACAGAATATCCTTAAACATTGATTTAAAAATGCTCCCTGTTTAATTTTTACTAATCACCACTGAAATATATGTAATCTCTCAGTCATTTTTCTTCCAGAAATGTGTTTTGTTTTTTGTTTTGCCATTTGCTTTGTCTCACTTTCCAACTGAATCTGAAATGAGAAAAGTGTGACATAAAAGATTTAAAGTTAAGATCATGCTAATTCCAAAAATATTTTATTCAGTTCCTTTGATTTCCTCTTTAAATCAGAAAAGCAAGGCCTCAGTCTCATTATCAAATATATGCCGGGTGTTTCTGTTCAGCTTTGGACTGAGTAGAAGGGAATGGCAGCCAGTTACTCGAATGAGTAACCAAAGCTAACTTCATTAGAATAACACCTTCAAGTTACACATTACTATCTACTGCCAGCAGATGCTGGGTAAATGTGTTTCTCAATAACATAATAATTTCATGGGTGTCATGTGCACATAAGCTAGGTTAGTTTATGAACTTGCTTCCAGAGTGACAGGATAAAAAAAATAGTGGAGTGAAGGAAAGCAAAGTCCAAAATCTTATTTGGAAATCGTTCTGCTAAAAGCACTGCTAGTCGGCACTTAAAACACCACGAAGACCATGATGAAAGAACCACTGTAAAAGCTGGAGAATGATTTTCAACACTAGTCATTAAATATGACAAACCTGCTCCCTCATTTTGCATAAGCATTCATAGACATATAAATGACCTAACAAAAACTGAGTCAGGATATAGGCTGATCTCTATCTCAGCAAATGTGCTGGAAACCTTCCTTTTTCCTCATTTTGCACAGTAGTAAACCAGCATGCCACTTGTCCAGTGACCAGAATAATAATAACAGCACATTCTTAGCATTGCCTCAATTCTGGGAAATCTAACCTTCTCAGAAGATACAGCTAAAAGGAATATTTTCCTAAAAATATTACCAAATTTCATTTTTTCTCCTACCTGAAGGTTTTGAAAAAATGAGAGGTGCCTCCTTACATCCCTTCTTGCCAGGATGGAAGGAAATATAAGTAGTAAGTGTTAAAGGTATGAGATAAAAGTATCATTCTGGTTAATGATTAGGTAGAGAGTCAACAAAATGCTATTCCCAAGTCCTTGAGTAAAACATAATTAGTACAATTAACTTTCCCAGTTTATATGCCATTCTGGTTTTTAAACCAGCAAAGAAATTACTCTAGATTAATCAACTTAAAAAGTTCAAAAGCCTACTAAAAATTTCTGAGTATAACCAATAGGTATCTGAAAAATACTATGAACTTTGACCTATACAGTGCTATTTGAATAATGTAATATTTATGAGACATTTGTATGTGTGTTTTCTGGAAATCAGTCCTCAATGGTGCTGATTTCTGGAAGTACTGCACACATCTGCATAGTCCTTTCGATCTCACTTAGCAAGGTTCACACTTAGCAAACCTTATCCTTGTCCTTGCCAAGGTTGCTCACGAGATCGAGGAGAACAGTGACTTTGCAAAACCTCAAAGTTCTTTGCTGAGAGAATCACAACAAGGAAACAGCTGCTGTTCTCCTATCCCCAAGATACAGGTTCTGGCACGTAAGGGAAAGAAGGACACAGCTCAAAATATCATACCCAAATATGAAAGGAACACAGCAAAACAGACGAAAACCACAGGTTACGACGACAGACCTCAAGACTTGCTGGGAGATTAGTGTCGTAGAAGTTGATGAATGAGGTAGAAGCACCTAAATGCTAAATGCTTTGGAATATTTATTTTTAATTGCTTGTTTCTGCAAGAGCTGGCTGACACCAGTGCTGGGAACCAAATTCTGGTCCTCTACAACACACACCTTTAAATATATTTTTGATACCTGAAAGGCACATGTCAATTTTGTAAAAGGCATGAGAGCTCAAGGTAATTATAACTGCAAACTAGAGCAGAAGGTGACAATCACAGCAAAAAAGTGGCCCTGAAACAAATAAGATGAGGTAAGATGTGTATAGTCTATGTTGGCCCAGAGACAATGGGATTTTCACATTGCATGGTAACATTAAAACAACAAAATCAGCAGAAAGACCTGACTTCATAGGATGAAACTGTAGAGCTGACAACTGAAAGAAATGCCAATCAATGTGCTCAAAATGCAGTAGAGTATTTGAGGAGACACCAGAGGGAAAGATATTAAAGCAACTAAATTGTAAATGGTAAGCCCTCTACACCTACACACACACACACACACACACACACACACACACACACACACACACAGAGTATACAAATTATACACTTCATCACATACACAGATGCACACACACATGCACACAATATAAACATACACACATCACATACACACACACTACAAACACACACATACACACACCACACACATCTTACACTTCACCACATACAGAGGTAAGCGTACACCATACACGTATACATACTTTCCTAAAAAGAGCTTTTGAATATAGGATTATGGACATTCCTGATTTCACCAAGCAAGAACATACACTCAAGAGATACATAATATTGTAGGAGGTTTGGGACATTTTGCCAACTGTTCCATCCTTTCCTTTGTAAATGGTATGGTCAAGAGGAATGCCACTCATTCCTGGTTCCTCAGCAAGGGAAAGAAATAAGTGGAACTTCTACTCCGTGTTCTCCTTCCCTCAAATCTGATATAAGTAACAGATTGTGCCTTACTTAACCCTGAGAGCTGACTGGAACTGAGCTATCGTGTGACTATGAGGTTGGAGGCTAAAGAAAAATCACACACTCTTTGAAACTCAGGACCTGCGTTCTTCTGGAGGTAAGAGATTGTATGAGAATATCATAGAACACCTAACACATGCGGAGAGTAGTGGTGAGATTTTTGCAAAATATAGATTTAAGACAGCTGTATAAAGACACAAGGGAGCCAAATACAGATGCTTGGAAACACATATGTTTAGGAACAAAATGTTCTGATTATTGTATTCCTTGTGTTACAAATACAATCTACAGAAATCATTAGCTACTGATTCAAATGTCAAAAAAAATGTACAGTGATTTTGTTATTCAGGTCTACCAAAAAAGTCAGACTTAAAAAAAAAATAGCCTACAGAAATATATGCAACAAAAAGAATAACCAAAAAGAAAAGGGAAAGCTAGCCCAATGTCAGACAAGATCGACTTTGAGTCAAACCATTATAATAGGAAAAAAAGATGCTGTGTGATAACAAAGGTCAATGCATCATAAAGATATGATAATATATGTGTACAAGATATTAATACCTCTAAGCAGTCAGTGAAATAATAAAGAAATTGATAATTTGACAATAATAGCAGACTCCAGTGATAATACATATTAAACAATCAGAGAAAAAGTTAATAAACAGGCTTTGAATAATGCTGTACATCATTTGAACCTGATAGATACATGCAAAAATCCATTCAACCCCAGAAGAATTATTCTTCTGAAACATTCAGAGAGTATTATCTAGTTTAAACTATTAAACAGGTAGGTGACCTGAGCTATTGGGAGCTCACAGACTCTGGACTGACAGCTCAGAAAACTTCATGGGACCAAACTAGTCCCCCTTTGAATGTAGATGACAGTTGAATGTATGGGCAGTTTGTGGGGCCTCTGCAGTAAGACCAGAATTTATTCCTAGTGCATGAATGTGCCTTTTGAAGCCCACTCCCTATAGAAGGATACCTTGCTCAGCCTTGATACTTGGGGGTAGGTGCTTGGTCTTGCCTTACCTGGATATACCAAACTATAGTGACCCTTCCCCCAGGAGTCTTACCCTCTCTGAGGAGTATATGGAAAAGTGGGCTAGGGATAACTGAGAAGAGGAAAGTGAGGGGAACACTGGTTGATGTGTAAAAAATACTGAATCTTTTCTCATATAAATATATATATATATAAACAAACCATATGTTATGACATGAAGTCAAATATTAAAGTGTTAAAAGTGTACAAAATGTCTTTTGGAGAATTTCTGTAACTTGAATCTAGACATCAGCAAAAAGCACACTGGGCAACATGCACAAATGTGGAAGTCAATCCAATCTCAAACAATGGAATAAAGTAGCAAGGCATATTAGAAAATACCTTGACAAATTAAAACAAAATCACAAAATATTGTATAAAACAGTTAATGAATAATATATAGTTGTGAATGTTTATGTTAAAAGGGAAAGTCGTAAATCAACAACTTCAAGTTATACTCAGAGATATTATGTAAAAAAAAAAGCAACCAATAATCTAGTAGGAAATTATGAGGGTAAATTTTTGTCAACATGAATGTGTTAATGGATGCCCAAATAGTTTATTAAACATCAAGTTATACTCAGAGATATTATGTAAAAAAAAAAGCAACCAATAATCTAGTAGGAAATTATGAGGGTAAATTTTTGTCAACATGAATGTGTTAATGGATGCCCAAATAGTTTATTAAACATTATTTTTAAGGTATCCAGAGATCTGAATTCCTAAACAAGGATGATTGTTGCCCTCACTGATGTCAATGGATGCCATCTAGTCAAAAAGTGACAAGTAGCACAAACCTGCAGAGGAAGGCCAAATATACTCTGTCTGAACTAGGACATTTGTTTTCTTCTAAGCTTGAACCACAGTGTTCCTGCATCTTTGGCTATCATAATAAGCTAAGGCTCATATTGCTGCCTTTGTTTATTCTCAGGTCTTAGAAACTGAACTTGAAGGAAATCACTTAATAGCATGCAGGTGGTAGATCATGAGTGCTTGCTTCTATAACCACATAAACAATTCCTTATAATAAATCTATTTCTAATCTCTCTCTCTCTCCTCTCTTCACTCTGCATATTTGTAAAGTCTACAAAATAGAGAATAAACAGTGTAAGAAAATATGCATTTATAGGTTATTCTTTTACCTAGGTTGAGAAAAGAGAGATGATTCAAAAATCCAAAGTATACATAAAAGCACATTTCTTTATGTTATGCAGAGATTACAAAACATTATTCAAATGTTATGAGAAACTCTATGACAAAAAAACCCAGAATAATCAAGATAAAATAAATTCTAAATCCCCATAACACTGAATCATGAAAACATATGAACATATATGTGTAAAACTAGTAAGGAATTTTAATTGATGATCAAAACTTTCCCATCAGAGAAAAACAAAGGACAATAAGACTTCATGATTCATTTCTATATAGATTCTTTCAAGAAAAAATTAACATCACTTCTCAAGATTCCTCCCTAAAACAAAAAGTTTTGGCTCACTCTATGACACTATAATTATCTTAGTACCAAAACCACAAACACACACATTATAAAAAAACTGAAAACCAGTATCGTTGATGACTTCTTATCTTAAAATATGGGGAAACAAAACTCAACATATTTAAAGGATGTTATGTTTCAAGTGCAATTTGTGCTCCCTGAAGCTAATGTTAAATGTAATTCTTTTTATTAAATGTAAAGAGGAGTCACCAGGTAGATCTTTAAGAGATGATCAGCAAAATGACTTTTAATGAATATGTACATTCATGAGATTAAGAAGTCAGCTAATCGTTGGGCTAACTGATTATTTTGGAAGTAGGTCTACTGCAAATGCATTTTTTTTCCATAGGATAACCTATACAACTTTAGGATTCTGGCATTAGGAAGCCTTTAGCTGATGATATCCTTTAATTGTGGGTCAGAACCATGAGCCCAGTGCAGCATTTTTATAACATACATTGCCTGTAGTATTGTATTAACTGTTAACTTCTAAAGCCATGGCCTCTGAGCACTGACATCAAGCCCCATTTAAAGCAAGGTTCCCACATTCCTCTCTTTCTCTCCCTCCTCTTTGTTTCTCCTGAGAGCTCTCCCATCTCCTCCTTTTTTTTTCTCTTTTTTCTTGTCTTCTTGGCTGTGTAATCATAAATGTTCTGTTAATCATAACTATATTCATCTGACAATAAAGCTCTGTTCTACATAGAAACAACATTAAGAGTCTCCAGCTATCCATTGCTGCCTTGTGCCACATTCCTATGAGCATCCATGGAAATACACCACCAGATAACTGGGTAAATGAGACCCATACCAAAATACGCACAAGATCCTGACATTAATAGCAATAAAAACATGTATTAGAGACAAATGCTTATGCATCAATGACAAAGCTATATTTATTTTTAGAATGGAAGGATAGTTTTATTCATAAAAATCAATAAACTTAAATACTTCCTTATCAAAAGTAATGATCATCAAACTAGGAATAAAAGAAACTAAACAGAACATTAAATGCTAAATTTAAAAACTTCTGTAATTCATATCTTGTTCAATGGCTAGAGCTATTACTCCAAGATAAGGAACATGACAAGGTAGTCTTTCCCTTTATTTCTAACCTAAGTGATACTATTAGTTCTGGACAAAGCAAATAAAATAAAGGAAGAAATGATGTTAACTGTTTGTAGGGGGTGATTTAGTATGTAGAAATCTATTCCTCTTTGATAAAATAGTTAGAACTAATAAGAAGTGTTTTAGAGTGTCATGTAAAAAGCAATTATGTGTCTAGATATTAAAATTAAAAATCTAAAGACAAGATAAATAATTTCATTTACAATAAGAAGGAAATTAATAAATACTTTGGAATTAACTGAATCAGTGAACAAAAATGCTGAAAATAAGAAAGGTAGTGAAAAATTAACAAAGAAAAATATACCTGAAAAAGGGTTAGAAAAATACATATAGTTGAGAGGTCAGTACTACTCAATGATTTGCAAAAACAAAACAATGCTCCCCCGCAAAAGACCCAATTTCTGACAGTCCTTTAACAAAAGCTGAAAAAATGCTTTCTATGATTTTAAAGGCATTTACATTTATTATTTATTTAGTACACACACACACACACACACACACACACACACATAGGCATGTGTGGGAATGTGTATGTTTATGTGTGTGTGTGTGTGCATATGTACATGTGGAAGCCAGGGGAGGTCAGTTTGCAGCAGTTGGTTCTCTCCTACCACCATGCACAACTCAGCGTTTGAACTTAGGTTTGCACCTGGTAACAAGGGCCTTTATTTAATGAACCATGTCTTCAGCGCCCTAAAGTTCATATAGACTCTCAACACTCCACAAGCTAAACCAGTCTAGTAATAGGAGGCATCAAGAGCACCAAAGAAAATCAGAAAAGAATTTCTGCATCACGTTCTAGTCACTATATTAGATACACAGAGAAAATACTGTATATGGAAAGCTGCCAGAGATAAATAGATGTCACACATAGATACAGAATAACAGATTATTTCTCAGCAAACATTTTTAGGCCAAGAGTGCTTGTTATGCTTTACTTAAAGCTCTGAAAGATAGCCACTAACCCAGACTATTACACACACAAAAAAAAAAATCTATTGTAATTGAAGAGAAAAAAATTCATGATAAAAATAAGCTGAAGCAATTAGTGACCATTAATCCACATTTACAGAAGATACCTGGAAAAAGAAATCCCAGGGAAAAGCAATATAAACATATTAATGAGGTTAAAGGAAAGAATGGGCCACATTGGAACAGTATGTACACAAATAAGGAAAATGAAAGAACACTACGACATCAGCAAAACAAAAAGTATTAATTTAGTCTTGAATTAATAAATACCTGAATATTAATATCAATTACTGAATCAAAAGATAAATTAGCATATTACATTAAGAAACAGAATTTAACTTTTTTTTTTACCACTTACGTACACACATAATCTTAATTAGCAGCAATGCTTTTCAAAAATAGTTCACAAAGTAGAGAAATATTATCAAACATTATGAAGCCAGTATTACTTACACACCAAAGCTAGATAAGATAAAGACAACAAACAGGTAGGCCAAGCTTCCTGAGAACATAGATGCAAATTTTTTCAATGAAATCAAGTAGGTTCATTAAGTAAGGGAGATTGCACCTCACTTAAAAACCTGATTTTAATCTGTGCAATGCACTTGACAGAATGAGAGAAACCATTTACCCTATTTCTACTTGTATATTCACACACAGTCCATGGGATGCATGTATATCCACATGCATTCTCTCTCTCTCTCTCTCTCTCTCTCTCTCTCTCTCTCTCTCTCTCTCACACACACACACACACACACACACACACACACACACACAAATAGAAGTAAATATGGGGGAAGAAAATGAAAAAAAAATGCTTAAAGGGAAAGAAAGAAATAGCATTTGCAACTTATATATTTTCTATCTGTATAAAACCCTAACTATCATCCAGAAAACTTCTAAAAGTGAAAGGGCAGATTACAAAATTAACATACAAAATAGGTAGTCTTCCCTTTCCCTCAATCCTCATGGCCAGCAACAGATAAGGGAGGTGACCTGGAGGGCCAGCTGCAACACTCAGAAAAACAGGCCCTGCTACCTGCCTGGGTAGCACTGTAGAGCAGACCCTTTTGTTTGAGGCTCTGTTAAGCTTGCCCTGACAGTGTGAAGTGGAATAGCTGGCTACACATCCCTCATTTGCCATGTGATGATGAGGGCAAATCTGTGATACTAATGTTATATTTAAGAAGTGGTCTTCTGTGCCAATGAGTTCAAGGCTATTTCCTAATTTCTTCTCTATCAGGTTCTGGGTAACTTGGTCTATGTTGTGGCTTTTGGTTCACTCAGACTTGTGTTTGTCTTACTGACCATGTCCTTTGCCTTACACTTTGGAAATCATCATGGCAGTTCCTCAGAAAACTGGCAATCAATTTACTCAATGATCCAACAATACTACTATTGGGCATATAACCAAAGAATGAACATTTTTACCCCAAGGGCTTTAGCTCAGCTATGTTCATAGCAGCATTATTTATAATAGCCAGAACCTGGAAACAACCTGTTGTCCCTAAACTAAACAATGGATTTAAAAAATGTGGTACATTTACAAAGTGGCGTATTACTCAGCAGGAAAAAAAAAAAAAAAAAAAAAAAAAAGGCTGACATCCTAAAATTTGCAGGCAAATGAATAGATCTGGAGAGTAACATCCTAAGTGGAGTAACACAGACACAGAAAGAAAAAGTAGAGAATGTACTCACTCATAAATGGGTTTTAGACATTAAGCAAAGGATAACCAGGCTATGATCCACAATTTCCGAGCAGCTAGGAAACAGGAGGAAATTAGGAGAGATATCCAGAGATCTCCCTAGGAAGGGGAAATAGAGAAGATCTCCTGAGTAAATTGATATCATATGGGGTAGCAAGAAATGGGAGGTGGGAAGAAATCATGAGAGAAGGAGATGGTTGAGTGAGAGGAGCAGCAAAGAAGGAGAAAAAAATGGATATCCTGATAGAGGGAGCCACTGCGGGGTTAGAGAGAAAGCCCGTGCTAGGAAAGCACCCAAGAACCCATAAGATGTCCCCAGCTAAGACTACAAGCAATAGTGGAAAGGTTTTCTAAACAGGACTTCCTGCATAATCAAATGAATGACTACTCTAATTGTTATTATAGAACCTTCATCCAGCAATGTTTGGAGGCAGAAGCAGTAATAGCGAAGTACCAGGTAGAGCTCCTGTTCCAGATGAAGAAAGAGAGGAGAGAGTATATAAGCAAATGAATCAGGATTATGAGGAGGAGACCCACAGAGAAAGTTGACCCCTGCTATTGGGGTCACTGACTCTGAAATGACAGCTGAGGAACTTTCATGGAAAGGAACTAAAACCACCATATGTAGATGATAGTTGAATGGCATGAGTAGTTTGTGGAGCCACTTTCAATAGAACTAGAATTTATTCCTGGTGCATGAATTGGCTTCTCAGAGCCCATTTCCTACAGAGGAACACCTTACTCAGCGTTAACACTGGAGGGGGCAGGCAGGACTCGGACCTAGCTAAACTGGATATGCCAGACAGAAAGAATTCACTTTGGGATTCCTTGCCCTCTCTGGGGAATGGATAAGCGGTGGGGTGAGAATGAAGCTAAAGGAAGACTTGGAGGAGGGGAGAAGGGGAGAATAGTGGGTATGAAAAAAAAACTTTTTAAAAAATAAAGATTAAAAAAAGTGGGAGAGCTATCCCTGCCCTGTAGTCACTAGCTCCAACATTTCTATTACAGAGTGCAGTCCCTGCACCTAGGCTGGTCAACACAGTAGAGCTGACCAATTGGAGTTAGTGTGGGAGAGCCTACCCTGAAGGCATAAAAGCAGGAGAACTGGTCCTGCCCCTTGCTCTTTGCTGCAAGGGGTAAACTAGCCAGGGCAGTGTTGGAGAACTTACCATAGTGGTGAGGAAAAGGGAGACTTGGAGGGCTGACCAGTCCTGCAACTACCCAGGCACAGAAAAAAAGCCTACTACAGCATCCACCTCATCTATGATCTGCTGGAGCCTGTGCAGGGGCACAACCTGTACATATAAAGCAGCATGACACAGGACAACAACAGGATATCTAACAAAAGGAGTTCTAGCAAGGGCCCACCATCAAGAGTGTAGCAGACGATAGAGGCCAGGAACCAGTATTTGCAAAGAACGCTTAAAAATAAAGATGCATGAATAAAAGGTTTTACTGAGTGATTCACTGTTTTGCACTACAGCTTCTGTGACAAAATTGATTTTCCATTTTTCCCACTCTTAAATTTTATTTTATTTATTTTTGTGGGGGCAGGTTGTAAGGGGAGAGGTCAAATACAAAACAATTGGCAAATGAGTGGTAGAGAGACACATGATGTGAAAGACACAAATAATAAACTAAAACAGTTTTTTAAAAGTAGCTTACATAAGTGACCCCCAAAATTCTATCAGGGAACTTCTGCAGCTAATAAACACCTTCAACAATGTAGCAAGGTACAAGATTAACTAAAAAAAAAGAAAACAAACAAACAAATGAAAACAATAGTCCATATCTACACTGAAGAAAGAATGGCTGAGAAAGAAATAAGGGAAACATCATGCTTTATAATAGGTGCAAATACCATTAAATATCTTGGCGTAACTATAACCAAAGAAGTAGCAGATCTGTTGACAAAAACTTAAAGTCACTGAAGAAAGAAATTAAAGAAGATATCAGAAAATGGAAAGATCTCCCATGTTCCTGGATAGGTAGGATCAACATAGTAAAAATGGCAATTTTAACAAAAGCAATCACCTACAGATTCAATGCAGTCCCCATCAAAATCCCAACAAAATTTTTTACAGAGCTTGAAAGAACAATACTCAACTTCATATGGAATAACAGGAAACCCAGGATCTTCCAAACAATCCTGCTCGATAAAAGAACTTCAGGAGGCATCACCATTCCTGGCTTCAAGTTATGCTATAAAGCTACAGTAATAAAAAGAGCCTGATACTGGCATTAAACAGACTTGTGGATCTATGGAATCAAATTGAAGACCCTTACATTTACTCACACACCTAAGAACACCTGATTTTTGACAAAGAGGCCAAAAATATTCAATGGAAGAAAGACAGAATCTCCACCAAATGGTTTTGGCATAACTGGATGGTAGTATGTAGAAGAATGCAAATATATTCAAATCTATCACCCTGCACAAAACTAATTTCCAAGTGGATTAATGACCTAAACATAAACCCACATAACACTTGATAGAAGAGATAAAGGGAAATACCCTCCAACAAATTGGCATAGGTGGCTACTTCCTAAATATAACACCAGTAGCTCAGACACTAAGAACAACAATCAATAAGCGGAACCTCCTGAAACTGAGAAGCTTCTGTAAATGCAAGGACACAGTGATTAAGACAAAATGATAGCCTACAGAATGGTAAAAGGTTTTCACCAACCCTACAAATGACAGAGGATTGGTCTCTAAAATATATAGAGAACTCAAGAAACTTGAGCCCAAACCCCTAAATAATCCATTGAAAAATGGGGTTCAGAACTAAAAAGGGGCTTCTTGGCAGAAGAATTACAAATGGCTGAAAGGCACATGAAAAAGTGTTCAACATCTTTAGCCATCAGAGAAATGCAAATCAAAACAACTTTGAGATACCACCTTACACCTGTCAGATTGGCTAATATCAAAAACACAGATGACAGCCTATGCTGGACAGATTGCAGAGCAAAGGGAACATTCCTCCATTGTTGGTGGAGTGTAAGCTTGTTCAGCCACTCTGGAATGCAGTAGGGAGGTTTCTCACAAAAGTGAAACTCAATCTCCACAAGGATTCAGCAATTTTACTACTGGGCATGTGCCCAGTATTCAAAATTCACATTCGCTCTCCAAAAGCCTTAGCTCAACTATGCTCATATCAGCATTATTCATAATATTAAGAACCTGGAAACAACCTAGATGCACCTGAACTAAAGAACGGATTACCAAACTTTGGTACATCTACACAATAAATTACTACTCAGCAGTAAGAAAAGCATGTCATGAAAACCACATCCACTGAACAGCTTGGGATCTGATACACCTTGGACTGGAAACTTGGATCCCACTCCTTCTAGAGGAACACCTGACTCAGTCTTGATGTTGAGGGGAGGAAAATGGATCTGCCAAGAGTGGATGCTGAACTAAGCCATATTGGGACATTGGGACATTGTGACCTTGGGAACTTCTGCCCTTGCTGTGGAGGAATGGGGAGATGTGGAGAAGAGAGTGTGATTGGAAGGAGTGGGAGTGAGAAGGGACCTTGAACAAGAATATACACAGATAGAAAATGTGACTATACTCATAATAATAAAAAAGACATAAAAAAGCTACTTCATTTTGCTAATTGCATTACATAAAGGAAAAGTTGTTTAGCAAAATCCTGATAATAAAGATGAATAAATTGTAGATCTTGATGGGTGAGTAGTTTGGAAAGAGAGGTAAGCAACGGAATTACCTCATGGATAAGTATTAGGAAAAACAAGCAAGAGATTTGAGTGCCACAGATATGCCAATAAATGCATATCTCCAATGACCTAGGTCCCAATAAGCCTCCAAAAATCTTAAAAGTTTAGAGTTCTCTCCACCAAAGTCAAGGTGGAGACAAAGCCTTTAATACATTAGATGTAGTAAACATTCTAGAATTAACATGTAGAGAGTGGTGATATTGCAACATTTAGTGGTAGCTATCATAATAAATTTTCTGCCCATTTGACTCAAACCTAGAGTCACCTGGGAACAGGTACTCTCACTTGAAAATTGCCTAGATTAGGTGGGCAGTGGCTATGTTTCTAAAGCATCCTCTCATTTATTAGTTGATTTAAATAGACACATCCCACTGTAGATGTCAAGTTCCAGGTTTATATAGGAAAGCAAGCTCAGCAAGCCAAAGCCAGTAAGCAAATTTCTTCCATTTCCTCTGCTTGAGTTCCTGTGTACATTCTGCTTGTGCTTTGCCTTAACTTTCTTTAATAATGGATTATGTCAGGGTAGGGTACACCAAGTAAACCCTTTATTTCCTATGTTGTTTTTGGTTATGGTGTTTATCACAACTACAGGAATCAAACTAGAACAGAGACTGAGTCTGAAGTATGTTTTGAAGAAAATACACAGGAGACCAGATAATTAGGAATTTGTCACGGGACCAGGTGCTGTCTGCAGAGTCCCAGCACACGCTGTAGCAGGGGCAGATAAAGTCTGCCTGTCACCATACCCACAGCTGCTGCTGAGGGAATTTGCATGGCTACCCACCTCGACCTTGAACTGAGGGAACAGATAACTACAGGGGTCCCTGAAGTTCAGACTCAGACCCTGCCCAGAGATAAGGAGAGGTCACCAGGCCCAAGCGCCTATATCCCAGCCAGCGAGGGAGAGTTGAGCTCCCATTGGTTCCAGTTCTGCTTCTGGGACCGGGTGCTGTCTGCAGAGTAAGTCCCAGCAAACTCTGTAGCAGAGGCAGATAAAGTCTGCCTGTCACCATACCCACAGATGCTACTGAGGGAATTTGCACAGCTACCCACCTTGACCTCCAACTGAGTGAACAGATAACTTCTGGGATCTCTGAAGGGCAGATTCAGACCATGCCTAGAGAGGTGACAGGAGGCACACAAGCTCAAGTGCCACAACTGTCCAACAGCCATTTAATCATGAACCACTGAAGCCATGGACAAACATCAGTGCAAAAAAAATACATAATAATACAAAGAACAACATGGTAACTCCAGAAGAGAGTGGCAATCTTACAAATACAAGACCTGAACTGAGCAATGAAGAGGAAACAGAAGGAAGCAACACCAAAAATTCCTTTTTGATGATCGTCGAAGCTCACAAAGAAGATATGAAAATTACCCTTAAAGTAATAGAAGAAAATAAAAAAAAAATTGGAAGAGATGAACAAATCTATGAAAGAAACATTCCAGGAAATAGAAGCTGAAATAAAAGCTGATATGGAAGCAATAAAAAACGGCACAAAAATGAGGCAAAGATGGAAATAGAAAATCTGAAGAAAAAAGCTGGAACTACAGATACAAGCATAACAAACAGAGTTCAAGAGATGGAAGATAGAATCTCTGAAGTAGAAGACTCAGTAGCTCAAATAGATATATCAGTCAAAGAAAATAGTAAAACTAAAAAAGCCATAACTCAAAATGTTCAGGAAATCTGGGACACCATGAAAAGACCTAATTTGAGAATA